>DWGO01000675.1:0-11265 GCA_018247635.1 Eurytides dolicaon deicoon
GCACGGAGCCAGGCATGCCCTGTGTGGTACTGTGTTGTTATGGGCTTGTTTGTGCCGTCTCTTTTTCTGTTAAAAAAAAGTAAATCGGTTTACTAACGCATAAAATTACACATATTTTCGTTTTTATACTCATAAAATTACACATATATTCATAAAATTACACATATATTCACTTTGAGACATAAAATTACACATATATTCACTTTGGAATCGTCAATGAAGTCGATCTATGAGGAGGCTACCGCCGGCTTGACTTAAAGCAGTTCTGCTAAGGAGAAGTCAGCAAGTAAGTCAACAGTTGACCTCTTAAAAGCCAAATTAAAATTTTACTTATAGTAATAACTATAAAGCATGCCCACATATTGGTCAACATATTCTAATTCCACATATTTTTGTCAACTAAAAACTTTTCAAACGCCTTTTGCTATCTCCGATCGTGTCCAGTTGAAGCAGCTTGGATATCCGATGTGCAAGATAAAACAGTCAATTATCGTATTTTCATCTGAATGTTAGAACAGTTCGGCATATATAGTCTACTTTTCACATTTTAGAATTTCGAACCAATGTGTGCTACGTGTGCAATGTATGAATAGAGGTTTTTCCTCAGTATTTTCAATATGTTGAGTTTTTGGATACAATAACAAATCTGGTGTGTAAAGCAACGGAGTCCATTCACAGATGTACCCGTCAAAAAGATCAAAAAGAAACAACAACCTGAAATGCCTACGTTCAAAGCAAGGGCAGGTAATGTTGGCCTTGCTTTACTCACTGTATATGTAGTCTTGGATAAATTTCAGCACACTTTAGCGACCTTGGCCTGAGGCCTTATGCTACGTATTCGCGTAAATAGAAAAAATCATTCAGTTACTTTATTATACATAAATGTACATATTAGCGCTCCCCATCAGGGGACTACTACTTCAAGTGCTGAAAAAAAAATGTAAATAATATGAAATATATTTTCTCTCACAGATAAGCAGCTAGGTCAATTTAAGCTAAATTTAGCGAATCACGTGCTAAGTAAAAATTTCACCCATCATCAGTCGGTAAAACAGAAAATTAGTGTTCATTACACAAAATGGAGCTAATCAAAATGTCCCGTGACGCCGACGGTGGCTTTATTCAATTAGCGAAGCAGAAAAAGCAAATTAAATTATTAAGTGAAAACATTTTGTCGCTAAATTCAGTCCTGCCTTTAATGAAAGCGCCGGTTGATTCGCAGAAAGTGAGCTGATACTAGCCAACGGTATCATCGACGAAGAAACATGATCTCAGCTATGCCGAAGAAGGATCCTTGTCAATATTTTATATTTCTACGTAGTTAATTCAACAGCGAACAGTCTATAGAACACACAAACTTACTAAAGTTAGTTAGTGGGGAAACAAATAATAATTTTATCGAACTGTTTAAACCCAGTACGTACCAGCTGTATCGATATTGTGGCTGTGACATCGGATACAATACCGAATGGCCCAAATTGAATATGACAAAAATATAAAGCAAAAATAAAAAAAAAGTTCTTATATATGTGAAGTCACTAGCAATCCTCACTAGGGTCGCGTGGCAGTCTATGCCCTTTTTACCCTCGTACACAAAACCTCCACAGCGTGTGCCCAGCGGTGGACCAAATATTTTTTTACAAGATAAAGTGACGAGACTAGCAAATCGTGCGTCTGGTGGTAAGTGTCACAACAACATAGTACCACACAGGGCGTGCTTGGCTATGTGCTACGCTCATCGCCCAGAAATATAAGATAGTCTGTCTTTTCACCCAGTAATTACGTTGGCATCATTGGCTTTCAAACCGGAATATAGTAGTGCTTACACACTGCTTAGCAGCAGAATAACTGGTAATGCAGTGGCACCATCCCAGTCGGACTCTGCAAAAGTCCTACCACTAATGAGTAAACGAAATATATATTTACTTTTACTTTTTTATATACCTTACAAAAGAATAATGTTACATTATGAACGTATACTATTTGATCGTTTTAAATATTTCGAAATAGTTCAGATTTCTTTGCTTGAAGTTTTCAAAGAAAACACTCTCTTTTCAAGGGAATCTCAAAGACACGACCAGAATCGGAATAAAATTCTAACACAAAAATGGTCCACTTCTTTCGGACCCGTATTTGCTAACCAATTAGACGGCACGTCTTTTGTGTATTTTTAACAGAATTTCCTTTTGCTTCTCTTTAATATAAATATACTGTCATTTACATTTACCGGCTGCGAGTACTTATGCCTTCAGATTATGAAAAATATACATATATTAAGAAATATTTTATTTGCTGTCTCCTTCATTTTACTCTGAATCAAGAATCGCTATATTTTACATTAACTTTGCTCATTTTTAAATTTTCGCCTAATATTTATCCCGAGCATTTTAGACCCACAAACGCGTACATAGATGGACATATTATGAAAAAAGTCATTTATCAACTCATGATACAGACCATACAAATAAAAACTTACACCTCCCGTAAGTATTACAGATTTAACACATATAGTAATATAATTTTCAAATTTGACATTTTATATTTAGATTTGTTAGTTATTTAGAGACAAACTATATACATGACTAATAAAAATGAATATTCATAAATTTAACATAACTGGCAACGTCATTTGCATAATATATACTGTCTTTTTTTTAATGGGGCCAAATCAATAAGTAAAGCAAAGATTCCTTATAACATGTCTCGTTCAAAACTTCCCAGTCTCTCACGAGAGTAAATGAAATCAACTCTCGAATTTATATACTTACTACTGTATATAATTTGTAATCTACATTTAAATAATGAAGAAGTAAAAGGCCTATTCTTATGTATTTTTATATAAGTGATAATATATGGTAAGACTTCAAACCACATTTATTTACATTCACCTTCGAGCCTAACTGAAATTCTAAACAAAAACTCATAAGTTATCGCGGTCTATTTAGTCAGGTTTCAAAGATGAAAACGACATAAAATCTCACAATCTCTACTTTTTAAAGGCGTTCGCTAATTAATACCACATTAAGACAGCGTAGACTAATCTTAGTATAAAAGTAAGTAAGCCTTGAAACAAATCAAAGGCTAAAAGACGCAGTGTCTCAGAATTTTGCGGTTTTAACAGAAGCCCTTTTTGTGTTACACAATAATTACATCTACAGAGCTTAAGTATATAATTTCGGGTCAAATTAAATTTTTCGTGCAGTGAATTAATAGTTTAAGGGCAATTAAGTATAAGACATCTCGTAGTAATTTTATTTTTCTAAAAGTAAAGAAAAGAAACAAAGTAACAGCCTGATGTATCTGTGTACAGGGGGTTTAAGGGTACAGAACACCACGCTGCCCAAGTGCGGGTTATCAGACTTCACATATCATAAATTAATTTGTTTTTATACAGGGACAAATGTATACTCGTGGTGGTCACGACCCACAACACTGAGGAAACCGATGCAAAGAGAGAGAGAGAGAGAGAGAGAGAGAAAGAGAGAGAGATTGAGTGAGATACAGGGACAAATTAAAATAAAGTAATAACTGTCTCTTATTGTTTTTTATGGATGTTTCGTCTACACAAACCAACGTAAAATTACTTTCCTATTAAAATACTCAAATAAGCCGGTATTTCTTTGGATATTCTAGCACTTTCGCTCATAAGACTTCACTCAGTGTAAAAGTATTGAAGAACTGTTTCTTTTTTCAAAGACAGTTAAGGCTTCCGCTGAATAATACATTGTTAATTTCCAGAATGCCAAGCTAGCTATAACTAAGAAATGGTAACACCTTCGTTTTTTATCACTGAGATATTTTGTTTTAAGCAAACGCACAAAAATTTTAAATTAATAATCCAATTAATTGATGCAATCGTTTAGAAATTACAATGTACGCACGAGCACTCCACAAGATAGAGCGACCGTTAAATTAAGCAACACGATACAGAGCAATATTCATCACCCGAGCTGGAACAAAGGACCCTAGAATTAATAATGCCGATATATCATTCTCCTACTTTGATGTTCATTACGCGAGCGTAATAAACTGGGCCATCTACGTCAGACGTTGTTGCGAAGACGTGAGGGGCTTGGCTATAAATGTGATAACAGCACTGCTGGCCATCTATTTTTTATCATAAGGATTTAAAATGTCATATGAGAGCTTTAAATATATTTCTGGAAAAAAGTATTTCTTTAAACATTTAGTTTTAATAACCTTTTAAGCAGATTTTTTTTTCTAGTCCAGACTATTTTAAGGAGGCATAATAAAGAGAAAGTATTTTAAAATCTACAACATTTAATATTATTTGAAATCTCTGCCGCTTCGTAAATTCTATCTTGGATCTATTCTAGTCATTTGAACTAGAATAATAAACAGTTTTCTTCAGTTCAAATGATAATGTATATAAATAAATATTTAAAGGATTAGGGATTATATATTTTTTAATTCAAAATACGAGCCGATAAAACGCGCGGTCACTGTATTGTAAGTCCAAAAGATCCAGCTCGTGGAAACTTAGCATTTCCACGGGTTCGGCGATCCGATGTGGCTTTACATAGCCGCATAGGCTAGAAGCGACAACGTCATTATATACAGATACAGATTGCCCAAAATAACAATCCTACACAGTGTGTGGGACACTGCACTGCGATCGACACCTGAGATACCATCTGGGGTATTACTATACTTACTGAAGAAGTGAACAACTCATCCTGTATTTAATTTTTTTACAAAATAAAGTGATGATACGGGCAAGTCGTGTGCGCCTGATGGCAAGCGTCACCCCGTAATAACCAGTACCACACAGAGCATTCTTGTCTCTGTGCTGCGCTTGTCACCTATCTGGGTGACACTACAGGGCAAAGAGATAGACCATCTTATACATCTGTATAAGATCTCTTTGGTCATACGTTTCATTTTCATACGCTTGATTCATACGTTCGTACTATTTCTCATACGCTCTCCTTTCTTTATATTCTTTTCATACTTTCGACCATCTTACCTTAAAGAGTGCTTGGAACTTCTTCATTATTCCAACTCTCTCCTCTCTCTTCCTCTTAATACTTAAGTTTCCTATGAAAACTTTTTTACTTTAAAAGCTATTTGACTATATAATGTACTACCTGAAGACACATCTAGAACAATGTTAACTTACTCATAATTCTTTTTTTACTTAGCATGTCTAATATTAATTCATTTATTATAATACAGATACATATGTATTATTCAATTCTGTATTTGTTGTATCTATATTAGATATACATATATCCTGGCATATAAGTAAATAGTTTAGTATTTAGTGTATGGTATATTTATAGTATATTGTATGTGCAAAGTTTTAAAAATGTATAGTTTATAATTAGTTTGCTGTAATTGTACACCGCCGATCTATTTTTCTAATAAATCCTATCCATCCAAAGGTTGCTTGTAATAAATTTCTTTTAGCGATAAGGCCGCCCATTGTATTGACAATTTCGATTTATTGTCATTGTCTGTATAATTTCGTTTTTGGCGTGCACTAAAGCATATGTCTATCTATCTACATATGTGTTATGATCCACGCCACACCTTTTCTGGTTGCTTCTGAAAATTTCAATTAACACACGTAGAAATTAAACTACACGCAATTAAAATCATAACACAATTATTACATTCGAAAGTAACAACGGACGGACGTCGCAATCCTATTTGTGGACATGCAATACGGTCGTTTGCGAGTACGCCCACCCTCTCGATAACAAATGGATTCATGTCCGTTTTTTAATCCCTTCAAATGTGAGTGCCAGTTGTAAATGATTCCTGTTAAAACAACAATCATGAAACTTTCAAGTATTATACTATGTATATTTTCTGATTTACTGCCATCGTAAAATCATTATAAAGTATTAATAAGTCTTCAATGAAGATAATCATTTTTTGAAAAATGAAGTAATGAGACGAACAAGTCGATACGCCTGTCCATTACATAGTACTGCACAGAACGCGTTGGGCACTGTGCTGCGCTCATCACCCAGATATTTAAGATATAATTAAACTGACAACATTTTTCTTCACTGCAACACAGTTGAGGCTACGGATCATTGCTTTGCGGTAGAATAACTGGCAAGAATCTGCAAAAGAAATTCTATCACATAGTAAATATTTCGCTTTCTATTCAAGAAGCTGCTGCTGTAAGTAGTGGAACTCTTACACAGTCTGACTGGAGCGGTACCACTGCATTGCCAGATATTCTGCCGCTAAGCAATAGTTTGTAAGCACTACTGTGTTCTAGTTTGAAGTGCAATGATGGAAGTGCAGCATAATAACAGGAAAAAGAGTTAGACCATCTTATATCTCTGGGTGATAAGCGCAGCGCAGTGCTAAGCACACTCTGTGTGGTACTGCGTTGTTATGGGCAGGTCTGACGCTTACCATTAGGCGCACGACTTGATCGTCTCATCACTTTATCGCAAAACAATATAAGCTGGAAACACACTCACAACCGTAAAGAGACACAGTTGAACAACGCGCTACAGATATGGTTTAAAAAAACCCAGCCTAGGCCAGCGCCACGTACACTTTGAAAAACTGAAGGATATAGTGACAGTTACATAACGTTTGTTTTCTTCGTTTCTTTTTCTGCTGTAATGCATCTTCGTCAAGAGAATAACAAAATTTGTACAGCGAAATGTCCACTTAAAAAGTGGATATTTAATAAAAACAGTTGAAGTCAAAACATAAAATTAAGATATATAAATGTTACCTGTTCGATTCTAGTACTATTCATCAACTATATTTATATGTTTTTGTTACATTCCGGCATTCTTAAATATGGTAGGAGTCTTAAAGAGTCCACTTGAGGTGATACTACTTATTCGGTCGCCAAACAGTAATTTGTAAACATTATTAAAGGACAATAGAGGCAATACGCGCAATAGGTTTGACAATGTAATTAGTGAGCGTGATGATATACCATCATTATCTGGTAACAATTGCACTTTAAAACCGAATAGGTATTAAACCATCATATTCGACCTAATTGTTAAAGGAAAAATGTAGTTGGCCGTTTATGTCAGGTAAATAACTTGTTTGTATCGTCAGTTTACCTCCTCCTAAAGAAAACGGATTTTCCTATTTTTCTTCGTAGTATATAGATAGCGGTGTCCTTCATGTAATATCTCCTTTACTCGTGTCATTTTGACGGTACTGCAAATTGCGTACCATTCATATTAATAACGTGTAATTCATGATAATGCGACGAGCGTAAGTGTACACGCCTGTCCATAACAAAATCGTTCACATCACGGCATCATTGCCCTATAAACCGGAACAGAGTAGTACTTACACACTACTTAATAAATTGGCGGCAGAATATTTGGCAATGCAGTGGTACGAATCCACGACGAATACGAAACTTACATAAGAGTCCTATTTCATTACGTGGTAAGACAAACATTAAAACAATTGTAACCAACTTTTATTTCCAATAAATACTATGAATGTGTATATATCCAAAAGATATCGAACGATTCAAAAATGTATAAATAATTCTTCGTAAGTGATATGTAAGGTACAAATATTTTATTTGTATTCCAGTTATTTGACGACTCCTTATCCGTCCATTATTAACATTTTTCTTAAAACGAACATCTCTTGGAAATATTTCTGCCGAGAAAATTTCTTATTCATTACTTTCTGTATTGAACAATCTTTTTATTTTTGCTAGTCTACGGCAACTCAAATAAAGAAAGCATATTTAACTTGACAAAGTTAAATATTCTTTCTTTAATGGCGGTCAAGGTATTGTATTAAACTTAGCAGACCACAGCTTATATAACATAAGCAACTTGCGGGAGAATGTTCGGAGAGATGCGCAATAAATGTCATAAGTCAACGGTTATTCTTTATTCCGAGAAGAAAATTAAAACCTACAAAAATAACGTTAGGGCTATTTTTGAGAGCGGCTAATATAAATTATTAATAATACGTACTACTAATTTCCTTTTTTACTCGACGTTTCGAATACTTAACAAAGTTTTCGATCACGGGACAGATTGATATATTAAATATCTTCTAGTTAACCCAGGCTTTCGATAATTTTACAATTATTAAGTTTTGGTGCGATCTATGCAATATGAATTAACAGTGTAGTTATTGCAATATTGATGGGCTTGAATTTTATTTTATTAATTATGGTATCCGGAGCAGTGGATGTATGGATGTTCATTTGCATTGAGTGGTTTATCAAAATTAATGAAATAGGTTGGTTCAAAACCAAACCGAAGACTTCTTCAAACACAGTCGGTGTTTCACTTCAGATATCTGTTATTTTATTAATTTTATAATTGGTCTTTTACTTTGACCTATCTTTTAGATGACTGTGAATGAACACAGTGGAACTGCATCTTGTAGAACGATATTACACTTGACCGGTGTAAAAAAGTGACAAATCTTCTTCGACGGCTCTAAGAATATTCTCATCTAAGTTAGCTTCAAGATGTAGCCTATCTTATCGGTAGTTTCTCTGACATATAGCTAAACAGTAAGTACTCGCTCAAACGTGGCTGGCTTCACTCAGTTATTGTGACACAGACTGCTCTATTTCCTCTCAGTGGTGAAAGAATTTTAACAAGAATTTAAGCCACCCTGTAGGCTAGTGAGCTGATCTGGTATTCAATTGGGCGTAATGGCACATTGGATTTGTGTATTTCGTCGCCATTGAATACATCTATTATTTTGATACTGGACACACGACGATGTGACTTCGTCTCAACGAATTATCACTGCTATTTTCAAATACGAAAACTACATTACAGTTATCGCAAAGTAACAAATCAGCCCATAAATAATAGTACAGACTCAGTAGTTAGTAAAAGTGTTCTTAATTTTGTGTCCGTGCTGTAAGGCAGCTGTCGGCTTACTGGCTCAGCTTAATTGGCATCACCTAGCAATATCTCTCTCATCTATTATGGGTGTTCAAGAGCAAAAACACTCCTAGCAGTTAAATGAACAGCGCTGTCCTAAGAAAAATCTGTTTTTTTTCCAATTTAATTACAACTCCTTTCGCGACTTCTTGCACATAACACCTCATCGTGAAGCTCCCTGTGATAGTTTCATGTTTTTCAGGAAGATCTAAAACGAAACATTCCTGTCAAACCGTTCCTAATCCGGAATTGCATAAACATTACGATGAAACACGGTCCTACGTTCAGCCGGGTTTTCACTTTGATTTAGTGCTACTGCTGTTTACCCGACCTCGAGCGATACTGACCTGTTGAGATTTTTGTTACTGCCCTCGTAATCTGTGACTTAGTGCGTACACACCGTAACGGCCGTGTTGTAATTTGGAAAGACGTTTAAAATTTCAACCTTAATACGTCATGTCTGTAATTTATTAAGTTTGACTGTTCACTATTTGTATTTTTTTCATGCATGTTTACATTTCGACGTAGCGATATTTATATAAAAAATAAGGGTAAGCATATTTTAAAGAGTGTTAATGAGTACGAGTTTAGCAAACCCTTCTCTATGAGATAATTAATAATGTCCTTACTTTCTGATGATCTGTTTATGAAATATGATCATTATCGTATACAAAAAATTGCAGCCAATTAATTGCAAGATAATGTTTCATCGAATATATGTACTTTAAAGACACGGTAAAGAATAACAGTTTTTGTTCTAAATTAATTACAGAACCAGTACCAATTTAATCAAAAGTTTAGTTACTCGAGCGGCATTTTGAATATTCTTGGCCCAGTAAAGTAGGGCTTGGAGAGGGGAGAAGGCATGTATGGTATTGAAATCGCTACAATTGTACCTTAGAATACGGTAAAATGAAATTTTTAATTCATTTTAAACGTGAGACCTGATAGATTGAAAATGCCAAGTTTGCGTTAATATGTCCTAAGTATGTATGATAGAATATTTTTCCCCATGTTTACATTACAGTTCTTATATAGTACCTTACATAATAAGTAAAGGATAAATTTTCCTTTCAAACATTAATGCAGATTTACTTTTTATAGCTACAAGAACCGACTAATTTGTACAATATCCTGGGACTCTAAACATATATATAGTATATGTATTTCCGTAACTGGAAAAGGACAAGTGACCGAAGACCATATCGGGGATTAGGTTGTAAAAATAAAAACTAATTTAACCAAAATGAAAAAAAATACTCTTATGATAAATTTTTCATATCTCTTTTACTTATTGAAACTTCAAAATCAAATGGTCGTAAAACTCAAAATCACCTATTTAGAAACAGACAGAACGGGAGAGTGTCAAAGTAATAACGTTAAGTGTTGTGTTTTGTGTAGCACTGTACATGCAGATATTTAGAATAAAATTAGCATAGAAAAAGCTGGTGTAGCATCATTTTACAAACATCCAAAGTATGTGGTAGATGTTGTGGATCGTGGGCTCGCAAATATACGAGTTAGTATAAAAGCCCCATGTAACCGTAAATCAGTTGTAAGTTATTTATAATTTGCTCAACTTCGCAGCAATAAATTCTCAGATTATTTATCGTAAACTAAAGGGAAAAAATCATGAGAGGAAGATTTATTTTGCAATTAGGAGCAAAACTAGCCGATGTGTACGTCAATAGCAGACAAGCGGGAAATAAATATGTCAATGTTCAAAACGAAATACATGGGTACGTCAAAACAAACGTACTCTTTGTCAGGTATGTAAATTTGTCAAATAGCCTTCATGTTTCAATAGCAAATCGTCTGTAAAATGCCAAGCCTATAAATTAAAGTTTTGAAGAAATGTAACCTGAAAGAATTTTACATATAGATTCTTTACGTGATTTTGTAGAGTACTTTTATAAACCTTTATATTTTTATATATTGTGTGTACTTTCAAAATATATTTATTCTATAATAATTTAAATATAATATAATACTGTCATTTTAATAGATACTTTCGTATTTTTAAAGCAAAATTATAATAATGGATAGAATTTGCGCTCCTAAGACTGTTAAGATATGATATAGGCTATGATGAATAAATATATGATATAGTGTTTTAATATACAATATATTTTTTCAAATGTTGAACACAACATGTAGCACAGTTGGTAAAATCGACCTATTTTTTATTCTTTACTTTAGTGTTAATCATTACCTTTAATATATCTGATCTGATCTTCATGAGTTCCATCTGTGTTATAATTTTCGAATTTGCTGTGACATTTTCCAAAACATATATATAAATATATATAATTATAATGTGATATAATTATATATATTTATATATATGTTTTGGAAAATGTCAAGTTTAATTTAAATT
>DWGO01000676.1:0-11261 GCA_018247635.1 Eurytides dolicaon deicoon
GACAAATAAAATGTTGCAGAGTATGTATTGTGAGGCAACAGTCAGAATACTATTATTTTTAAAAACATCTCGCAGGGAATCTCGAGCTCTTAAATTGTAAATAGCACATACAGCTCTCTTTTGAAGAATGAATTATGGTTATAACTTTTTGTGCGACATCGTTGCTCATGACAACGCAGCATAAGATGCTCTATCTCTATGTTCTGTACCTACATAGGAAACGTTGCCCTTCAAACCGGGACTGGAATAATAATGCACTGTTAGAGCCACGTTACAATACACACCTATGATGCATGTTGGCAGCAGCGTGGCCACGACCGGAGATTTTCTTTTGACGCTGATCTTAGCCAACCAATGGAACAACAGACCGTCTGACGCCATAGCGTAGATCAACCGTGGCAAGGGGAACATAGCTCCAAAAAGACTGAAAAAATGGGACAAAGAATAACGTTGATACAATTGCAATACTATACTTTGTTGAGGTTTTATATGAATAAAAAGAAAGAAGTATTAATAGTTGTAGGAGAAATTGTCGATACAAGCAAATCTCTTATAGTTAGCAACAAACCTTTTTAAATGCATATTTCAGACACATAAAAGCAAATAAAACTACCAAATTGTGATAAAAAAAATTAAATTAATTATGTCGTAGACAATAACAAAACATGGCTGATTCTTTATAATTAAAACATAATACAAGACTATTGTCGAATTAAAATAGGTTTAAATCGTCTTTTACGAGATGCCCTGATTATATCTCATCTCATCTCACTATCATCAATCAATCAATCACATCTCACTATCATCAGCATCATTCTAAACTCAATATCTAAACCTATTAATATAAATTATATAATACTGATTATAGCCCAATACTGAGAATGCCTGTTTATCAGATATTGTTTTGACGTATATTTAACAAGAACGCTAGGCAAGACCTTTACTAATCCTCTACTTTGCAAAGGATAATTTGAAATGAGAAATCCGAATAGCTATTTGAAAATCTTCTTTGGATCAATGATATCTTCAACTGGAGTATCCGCTCTAACGCAGTTTTTCTTTAAACATTCTTGTAAAAATATGTAAAACAGGCAATCAGAAGCACAAGAAAACCATTTTCAGGAGTCAAAAGCATTGGATCTTTCGTTTCGCTACCACCTTGAGACTATTGGTATGAATTTAGACACGTTTTGATCTCAAATGTTATTTATATAGACTTGCTTCGAAAGTAAATTAAGATTCCCTAAGCTTGTGATTCAGGTGATACTTGACATTATATTATTGCCTCTACTGTCCAACATGATTTAGAGTAGTATAAGGAAGGAGAAAATACCATTTTTGGAGGGTCTGTGACAACCAATGCTTTTTGTTGGAACATTAAACTTTCTTGAGTACATAAAATTCGCAATTCCTTGGCAGTTTCGAAAAAAATTACTATCGTTATTGCTCCATATATAGCAACAATAACCACGTCTACATACGGATGTTTTGATCGCTGCCCGATATCTGAAGATTGATGTCAACTTCGAAATGTACAGCCCAAGTGGAGATTTGTATATAGCACTTTGTAAGAAAACAACGGAAAAAGTTGAAATTATCCGTGTAGACACGCCCTGAGTTTAGAACATTAACTCGTTTTATGACGTGTTAAGCGAGCTGTCAGTGCTATTTGTGACTTAGCATTAGTTCCTGTCTAATATTATATATTTGATTTATCATTGTGCATGGGTGAATTGTTTGTTTAATATTTAAAACTAGTGACTGTTCCAATTCCCTCTTTAGAATATTTAATGAATTTTCAATGCACGATGAAATCCAATTGGAATCTTATATTAACATTTGTAAATAAAAAAATATGTAAAACTTTCATAGTTTAAAGAACAAAGCGTACAATTCAAAAAAATTATAAAATGACCCGAAATACAAATCCTCGCAAGGGAAGTCGCATCTAGCTGTCCATGTATACTACTTTAAAATTCCTTTTTTTAGATAATTTTGATATTTCTATAATCATATATTGGATAGAACATCATCATTAAGTGTTACTCTGTTACGGTATTCAAAAATATTTCCAGAGAAATTACTGGGCATACATATACACCTACCTGTATTTCCAAGGAACGATCGCAGTGGCCGTACACTAGGTGACACCGTGCTATCAGAGGCAAGTGTTTCCTAACTATTAGATGTCAGACTTGCATCATTGATTTCGATGGCTTGTCACTTCATATTATAAAAGGAACATGTTATAAGTAAAAATATTGAAACTATTGTGTATGAATTATAGTAATGTCGGCATTTTTATTCTAAACAACAGTGGTAAGTCCACAATACAATATACATTTTGGTATGAAATTGGATTTTATTAGTAGAACCTTTTTACTTGGATTCATCCCTGCTCAATAAACCTTTTAGCTTTATCGGTTTCAAATAAATTAATCCATTTAGTCCCCAAAGTCAGTGCTTATCACGTTCTATATTACCCGTACGTGCAATAGAAGGTCGTAGTGGTCTTAAAGCTTATAAATATAAATCAATTCGAATAATACTACTCAAAAATAAGAATTTTAAAAATATTTCAAGGGCGCGCTTAGCAATTCGCTAAATCTCACCTACGTTAAAAATTTCCCTCTAATTTCAGGTACACTTGGGCTGAAGTCATAAAGTACTTCCTAATAACTACTGTTGCTCTAAAAAAGTAAGGACTATAATTTTATTCAGATACAAACATTCGCTATAATATGTTTCGGTACCCAATATCAAAATTAAAAACGTACATGTATAAATGAAGTATTGAAACAAAATTTCTAAGTAATTTATAACAATTCATTAATATTGAAAATAGCAATATTTCGCTTTTTTTTATTCAATATGTCGCATAAGAATACTTTGTTCTTTTTTACATACTTTGTTGCTGTACTCGTCACCCAGAGACATTAGATAGTCTATCTCTTTGCTTTGTAATTTCTCTAGCATCATTGCACTTCAAATCGTAACGTAACAGTGTCTACACACTACTGCTTTGGCGGCAGAATATCTGGCAATGCAGTGCACTTACATACTTGTCGCGTGTAGGGAAAGACCCCACAACACGCCGCGCAAAAGCAATTGACTAGGTCACCACTTAAACCACTACGTCATCCATGCATTGAAAACCAATTTCAAGCCATATATCGACGGCAGAAAGCAATTTTGTCGTATCTCGAATATTGCAACTGCACCAGAGCCAAAAACCTATTGATTTCGAAATATTTTTGTAAAAATCAATGTCGTATATAAACCAAAAATAGTCGCAGAAAGATTAAAGCGAGACTATTCTATGCGGTATTTTTTCTGATTCGAATGGTGTACAAAACTCCTATTCGAATTTTTTCGAGATACGACAAGATCGCTTTCCTGCGTCGATGTGGTCTATATCTTTGCCTCATAATTACGCTGATATCATCGCCCTTTAAACCAGAACATTGTATGCTTAAACTACTGCTTGGTGGCAGAATAACTGGCAATGCACCTGCACTGCATGCACTGACAATAACCACCCCAGGCGGCCTTTAAAAAAAGGCTCTAACATAAAAAGTAAGTTTTTACCCCTTCATTGCTAGCTTGGCCGGTAAGGAGGACCAATTCGCGTTCAATTACGCTCTAGTAACCGGTGTCGGGTTATTAGAAAAACGGCGCTCTGTGAGCCTAATTAAACCGTTGTCCTTGCGGATTTGCATCGGCGCGCAAGTGGTAATGAGGGGCGGCGTGGCGGCGCCCGTAGATCACGCCAGATGGCGCCACCGGGACGCCGGCTCGGCCGATCACGCAATCGCCCGCCCCGATCGCTGATCGATATGATAGTTTTTTGCGGGGATATATTGAGCAGAATGGGCTAGGAAACTTTAGTTACAATCCATCGATGCGGTAGACAATTTTTACATATTTGGGTTTTATTAAAGAGATAAAGTGACGAGACTAATAAGTCGTGCGTCTTATGGTAACTGTCACGCTTGCCCATAACAATACTGCGTGTGCCTACACAGCGTGCTTGGTTCTGTGCTGCGCTCGTCACTCAGAGATATTAGATGGCTCTTTGGTGCTCTGTAATTTCACTGGCAATGATGCCAGTGAAATTACAGAGCAATTGCGTTCCTTCACTTTCCTAATTTGTGTAGCGAGTTTTGCTTGGTAATCTAAAGGCGAATGTTTCTTTGCAAGTATAAATATTGACAATTAATTATTAATTTACTTTACTAAATAATAGATAAGACACTGAAGTTATGCGCGCGAAGCAAACAAATCGATATATTGCGCTTTGGTGTGAGAAACGCACTAATTGCCATTCACATTGACAATCGAATTATGTGTACGTCATACAAATTTCTACATACTTGAACCCAGTCAGCGATCTCTAGCTACTGGACATAAAACATCATAATTTTGATTAGTAAAACCTACGCATGTATGAAAAAATATATTCTTAACACCTCTACTGCATCTTTGTCGTGTAATCATTGTCTAGTTATACTGAAGTTAATACATTGTATACCAATAACTTCAGTAGCGTTGGTTAAGTTAATAAATTACGCCACAGCTTAAGAATCCGTTAATAATCTTAGTGTGTCAGTTAATAAATAACATTGTTATTAGCTATTAAAATAACCCGAGTGGTAGTGAATATCGCATCGATTTATATTGGATAATTAAACCCTCAAGATAGATACTCATTGGGATTATCTGAGATCGAATGTCCTATGTTATTACTAACTATTAACAAAAACCAATTTTAGTCATGATCTTGTAAATATCTTATCAATAGTCTTATCCATTTTTCCTTCGATACATGACGATGACTTAGTACAAGCAATTGTTAAGCAGTTAATTTTCAGATATTTAAAAAAAAAACTTATTTTCAGACCAATTATGTACTTATTCCACGGAAACAATAAAAGATATTGTTATCTTACGTAAGCAATGAAAAATACTAGCATGAAAAAATTACAACACCATTAACTCTGTAGATAGAACAGACTTGTTATACAGGCGTGGTATACAAGCAATTTAAGAAGAAGAGTATTTTTTTTAAAATAAATAATTATTGCCATATTAAGCGCCGATAAAGATTGGTAGGTAAAGCAAAACTTTGGGTGGTTTCATAACAATGCGATGTAATAAGGAATTCCATAGTTATGGCCGTATAAAGGAGTCCAATTGCGAACGCAATCGCTAGCAACCGAACGGGCCAATAAAAACGCGCTTCTCGATGCCCTGAAATAAATTTAATTGCTCGTAAAGATCTGGACGCGTTGCAGCCGCCATCTTAACGCTGCATTTGACGGGTCGCAGGGGGCTTCAACACAATCGGTGTTTCTAGTAACTTCTTTGGAGTGTTTTTTTCTTTAAATATTTTCGTTCTACCTTCACAGATAGAAGGTAGAAGGAAGGATAGAAAAAAAATAATCCAAGCATATTTTCATTTATAAGCATATTTAAACATCTGTGTACTGTTTTGAGACTTGTGGGGGCTGAAAGTGGTGTGTTTGCTCCGTGAAACTTACATACCTAAGTAGAACAACAGATTTCTCGGCACGAAAAACTTTCGCCAATGAAATGCGCTATAAACCCATCGTAATTTAAGTTGCCAAAGCGGAGGCTATCCATTGGATTGGAGCCAGGCAAATGGAAATGTTTGCGAACCTCTTTGCCCGATCTTAATTGGAAAAAGTTGTGTAACTGATCATTATGGCTATCGTCCAACTGTTACTTCGTTGAGATTCACAATACGAAGTAATTCCCATTCATCTACCTAAGATGCTTGTGGTAATGGATGGTCTCGTTTTGCTATAAAAAGTGAGTTCATAGGATTGCTACACAGCAATGTTAACCTAATACGAAGTGACTATATCTAAAACGTCCACAGTGAGTGCTATTGATTGATACAGTTCCCTCTTCCCCCTGATATTTTGTTTTAAAGGAAACTGAATAGTTCATTCTTAGGAGATAAAGTGACGAGATGAACAAGGCACTTGCCTGATGGTAAGCGACACGATATACAGAACCTGCTGTGCCCGGCGCTCATTATCTATAGATTTAAAACTTCCTATTTCTACGCCCAGCCACATTGCCCTTCAAACATTAATTCTTGGAGGTAAAATAAATAGCAATTCAGTGGTTCTACCTCAGGCGGACTCTGCTAGTCCTATCAGTAAAGATCCAAAACAAAGCGACGATATTTAAAGCTTACATATTGAGGCTTACGAGTGTTATGGATTGTTGTACTCCTGTCTTCTCCTAGATATTACATATCTATTGTTGCAAATGTAAGTAAATACTGTACACTAGTAAGCCGAATATACTAAGTAGGATATACTAAGATAAATCATATTCCTGCACCAAACCAACAAGTGCGGCGCTCTCGCCTTATAACTAGCACCGAACGTAATGTATTCGAGTTTCGCGACAGGTTGACGCGTCGGGTTCGACGTTCGGGCGATCGGAATGTCGCGGGCAGCGCCAGGCGCCGTGCCGATACCCGTGGGTGTAAGTGAAGGGGCAGGCTGTTATTTATAGAAGAACCACGCCAACCTGCTCTACTGGAAGCTGAAGCCCTCAAGAATTGGAGCGCTAGTTGGACCGAGTCAAAACAGCTGCACTGCCAAAACTATCACGAGCCGTAACTATTTTGATCAGACCAAAATGTGCAGAATGAATTTGATAGACGTGTATGCGGCATAGCTATTAAATTGTAATGTAAAACATTGTGACATCATTTTAAAAGATTAGAGATAGAAGAACTACTGTCAAATTTCTTGCTCTTGTCAACAGAGCTGTGTTCCGAGCTAGTAGTAAAAGAGAACCTCTTCTTACCTTAATGGCTAGCAGCCCATTGATATTGAAAATGTCCATGGGCGGCGGGGGCATGGGCGTCTACCACCAGGTGAATTGCATGCTCGTTTACCTTCTACCCCCATAAAAAAAAGTTTCTTACGGACCGACAACACTGACTTAAATTTTAAAAATGAGGATATGAGAGTACTTGTAATAGATTTCATTTAAACGCAACACACGCCGAATTCTATCATATAGTTGGTTATAGTGACCGATTTATCCAAGGACTATAAAACTCGAAGATTTAAATAGTAATTTCGTGTGGTTACGCGAATACTACAACTTTATTAAATAATAAATATAAACGGACTCTAACGTGTTTTAATTTACTTTCCCTAACCTTTTAAATACTTTACAGCGTTCATAGCTTCGTGATAGATTGAAATGTTAAACAGGAATAAGTAATTGAATGATGATGGAAAGAGTTTACGCCCACGAACATATGTACGAGTATGTGTAATATGGAATATAGAACAGTAACACCATTAGAGTCCTTTTAAACATGTTATAAGTAGCTAATTAAGCATCTTAGTCGGTCGGAAAGAGATGAAGTAACAAACAGTGTAATAAATCTATCATTGAAAATATCTTATACACAAAATAAGACACCAAAATAACCGAAGCATTAAATTCACTATCGATGTTGCAAAACGTTCTAAGATCATTTATAAATTCATACTTAATAAACACAGAGCTGACCGCTTTATAGATTTCGACTATATATAAAAAAGATAACGCTCGTCGCCGGACCGATACAAACGCTATCTGAAGGATGCAGTATTTAATAAAACATCAAACTGGCAGATAAAGCGTTCACAGATATGGGCTAGATGTTGTTCACGTAATCCTGCGGCAGGGTTAACTTGAGCGGACGGTGAAATCAATAGTGGCCTTTAAGCTAAAGTATTAAAGTCCACTAATATATTATCAGTTTCCATTGAGAATTTGTAAAGACTTGGCGCCTGATACACTCTCACGGCATCACCCACGCGCCCAGAGCTGGTTGGGTTGGCGTTTATTAAAATATTTACGACCGACTTGGGCAGAGATGGTGAATATTTCGAGTATTGGCGCTCATTGCGTAATTACGTTCATTAGGGCTTTGGTAACCATTCACGCGGTAATAACAGGCGCTAGATACCGATTTAAACCGCACGTGTTGAAGAGGTGCGCTCTTCGTTGTTACATGAATACGTATTTCGTGTTTAGAGCTGACTATGACTATGATTTTAGATTTTGTGAATATCCATGGGCTGCGGTGATCACTAACCATCAGATGAGCCGCTCGCTCGTTTGCCTCCTACTCCATAAAAAAGACTAAAATAACCATAGAATCCCTGGACAATGAAAGAAATAAATATATCATATATTTACTGTATGTGTGTTTTTTACACATTGATTATTTTTTCATTCTTTTAGAACTCAATCGTCATCTGCATTATTTTCCAAAGGTAACGAATTAGTCGTCTACAATTTCAAGTTGATACAGCTAACTACATTTAGTATAGAATTCAAGAACAAAGAAAGGTAATAAATACATCATATATAACCTAGTGACGACACGAGCAAGTCGTGCACCTGATGGTAAACGTCAAGCCTGCCCATAACAACAGTACCACACAGAACGTCCTTAGCTCTGCGTTGCACTCGTAACACAAAGATGTCTTGCCTAGTAATTACACTGGCAATATTTCCCTTGAGCCGTGGTAGCTCAGTGTCCGGGCGCTCGCTTTTAATTCAATATACTCTACCATCTGAGTTCAAATCCCGGTGCTGGCACCAATGAATTTGGTAATTTATAAATAACAATTTTATGTGCTGATTTGCCAAGTGCTTAACGGCGAAGGAAAACATCACGAGGAAACCTGCATATTTAAGAAATAATTTAAAAAAATCTTAGATATGTGAAGTCCGCCAACCCGCACTGGGGCAGCGTGGCGGTCTGTGCTCTTATACCCTCTGTTCAGAGGAGTCTCCTGCCCAGCAGTGAAACGCATATAAGCTGTTGAATTGCTTTTTTTTGCATTGCCCTTTAAACCGGAGTAGTGCTTACAGATAGCAGTAGAATAGCTAGGAACCCAAGGCGGATTCTGTAAGTCTTGCCACAATAAAAAAATGTAATAGGACAAATCGTCCAGAGTTCTCACGGTCTGGTTCTAATTGAGATATTAATATATCTCTTGCTATATTTATAATTTAATGATGATTTATAATCTGTTGACCTCATACATTAACGAGGTTTCACTGTGCCAGGTCTGCATACCGTTATCTAGACCCAGTCTCAAAGGAGCCGGTTTGGAAAAAAGAACTAATACAACCAATTCGCTTTGCATAAATATGCCTGCAATGACATTTAACGAGTTCTTCGTGAGCACTTTTATGTTTCGTTTTGTGCTTCTCATTACTCCGATAGGCGATTTGCTTGCTGAACAATGCAATTTGAAACATAAAACTTGTGTAGGCTAAAAGAGCGATTTATTATTAAGGGCTTGGTTGTATTAATATGTAAAAATTACCTTGTCAAAAATTTAAAAGCTAAGATTAAAAACACATTACTTAGCAGAGCATACTATTCTATCTAAGAGATTTAAGTTGACAAAAGTTGAAATTAGAATATATTGGCCCATACTTCAGAGTTGTAACGATATAACAAATTGTAATTTGATTTTTAAAAAAGCAACTGTTGAGTTTATTGCCGGCTCTTCTCAGCAGAACTACTTTGCGAGCCGCTGGTAACTTCCTCACAATCTGACTTCATTGACGATTCAAAAGTGCTTGTAAAATTCTAATTGAATAAAGCTCAATTTCATTTCATTTCATAATAATTGAATATAGTTTATATTTTTTTCCTGTTTAGCAATGTGACGTTGATAAGCACTTGGGAGGCATTATTCCCGATTGACCTACATCTATTGTTTAAATAATATTGTAATGCATTAAAATTTCATATAAACCTAACAATATAGTAAACATATATTTTCTATTCGATTTTAAAGAGTTTGTAAGAGTCTTTAAAGTTCGAGATCTAGTAACAATCTTTAAAATTTCTTTTCTCCTTAAAAACTTAAATATCTTTTGCTTTTGTCTCCCAGACAACCTGGGGGCGTGAAGATAAATTGATACGTGCAGTTGGGTTTCTCGCGGGCTTTTATTAAGTGCACACTGTGTGCTCAGTGTCGGACGGGAAAGGGATATCTCGTGCTACAAAAGCGACGTTTACGTACAATCGCTTTCAGCGGCTTAACCTGTCCTGCAAAGGATGGAGATAGGAGTAAATATCCTGTCGGCGAGTATGATGCACCGGCCACCCGTATCGTATATACACGTGCTCTTTCTATGACTACCATTTTCACTAGCTAAAAGAAGTCTTCTACATTTGACGACTTTCAAAAATTTAATGACGTAATCTATTTTGTACGATTTCTATTTTAATGGTCAAGTATTATTTTATCGGTCGTTAAAAATCCGAGCCGAGATGTGCAAGCTTCCCTGTGTTACGGTTTGTCGCGCTTGTAATTGGGCATGGGGAACGCAGCGCTTGGCCAAGCACGTTCTGCATTGCCAGTTATTTAACCGTCAAAAAATAAAGCGTAAGCACTTCTGCGTAGATCGGACCAAAACTTAATAATTTTGAAATGTAGGTAACTGGAATTGACATTGACAGTTGGACATCTCTAACACCTTCAGTCCGGCCCGTGACCATGAACGCTGGAAAGTGTTTGAAACGCCGGGAAGTAAAATTTAAAACAAACGCGATAAAATACGTAAATAGTTTTATTTTATAATGTCGAGTATTCGGGTAAATAGAAGAAATCATTAAGCGTAAGCACTGCTGTGTCCCTCTTAAATCTCTAGGTGACGAGCCCAGCGCACAGCCAAGTGCGTTCTATGTTGTACTGTGTGAGAACAGACGGGCGTGTCACTTGCCAACAAGCGCATGATTTGCTCGTTTTTTTTTTTTAAATATCTTGTAAACTTGTTAGTGAAATCCCCGCAACTGCGACGGGCGTGTGCCGCAATTTGTTTCGCACGTCAGACTGGTAACGGCGCTGCAATTGTTGCTGTGCTCGCCAGGGCTTGCTGGCTTAGCTGTGCAATATATCAGCTCCGTGCCGGCCCCGCGTTGCATTCAACGTCGTAATTATACGGGGGGGCTCGGCGGGCCTGTGCGTCCCCTGAATAATGCATGCACTGACGCCGGCGGCGTATTCAATACTCGACGCCTTTATTCCGTACTGAAGGGATTCGGTCTCGTGGTAAGCGCGGGCTTGGGACGTTTTAAAAGACGTTCGGCATAATTACACACGGGTTGTGAAATATGAAGTTTTTTGATCCATTTAACCACTTATGTCTACGGTTCCCCGTCAGGAATCGTTCCTCGGTCTTATAGT
>DWGO01000677.1:0-11258 GCA_018247635.1 Eurytides dolicaon deicoon
TAAGTGCATCGTTGTTATAAACCCGTTTTATATGAAACCCTTAAATCATTCATAAAGTATTGGAAGATAGTCGACTAGGGCGGTACTCCTACATTGCCTGATATTCTGCCGATAAGCAGTAGTGTGTAAGCACTACTGTGTTCCGATTTGAAGGGCAATGATGCCAGCAAAATTACAGGGCAAAGAGATAGACTATCTTACATCTCTGGGTTGACGAGTGCCACACAGAGTTCTGTGTGTTACTGTGTACGTCTCGTCACTTTCACAAGTAAAAAAAATAAATAAATTCAAATCTGTACTTCTATAAAGGATATCTTTTAGACATGACCAAAGAAACTAAACATTCAATAGAAATCAAAGATTTGACGTAATTACAGCCATAAAAACCATAATATTTTATCCAGACACAAAATCATCATTCACGAATTTTTTTAACTTAAGGTCAAAACTCTTACTAACTTAATAAACTTTTTAATACCTATCAGACAATGATCACTAAGAATAATAGTCCAAAAACAAACAATTTGAAATCACCTCCTCAATTGCTCCGAGGCCTGTCAGCTCATTATTTTAGACCTTTACTTAGCCGCTTCTGCTTACTGTTACTTAAGCCTCAATTTGTTCCCGACGGGCGTTCCGTTGAAATATATGAGCCGTTCGCCTGAGCTCGAATTAATTAGCGAGCGGTATACGCTCACGACTCTTTAATACTATGAAATATTCAAGCTATCTAAGCTTCAAAACGTTTTCTCTTTCTCTCTATTACTTATCGAGAGTGGTAGGTCTCTTGCAGAGTCCGACTGGGGCGGTACCTCTGCTTTGGCAGATATTCTGCCGCCAAGTAGTAGTGTGTAAACACTACTGTATTCCGATTTAAAGGGCAATGATTCCAGCGTAATTACAGGACAAAAAAATAGACCATCTTATATCTCTGGGTGACGAGCGCAACACAGCGCCTAGCACACTCTGTGTGGCATTGAGTTGTAATGAGCAGGCGTGACGCTTACCATCGGGCGCACGACTTGCACGACTCGTCACTTTACCTCGTAAAAAAATTGTTGCATTTGTGCCATGGATTTTTACAAATGTAAATTACGCACACGAAGGATAAGAACAGTAGGCAATGAACAATTATGTCATCCGTGTTTTCAAAATGTTTTAAAATTACAAAGCTTACGTCGGACGGTCCCAAACTGGCTGGCAGTTCACTTGATAATAAGCGATTACCTATGCCCATAGTGATTCTTCCGTAGAGTCTTATTACCGACTTTTGAAACAACAGCTGTTTACTATAGCGGGCATCTCGATCACCAGACTTCAGATTTGATTATTTATATTACTTTCTATAGTTAGTAATTATTATATCAAAGAATAAAACAAAATTCACCATATTGATTTTTTTAACTCAGGGAGTGAGATAATTGTGTGAGATAATTTATCTAAATCAGTCGATAGGTTTAAAAGTCGCAAATGTCTCATTTAAAAAAAAAACGCTGCCCCTATTTTCAGATATAGAAATAGCTTGTCTTAAAAGGGAGTTTTACAGACTTAAATTTCACGCGGACAAACATTCAGATGCGTAACAATTATGTGTAGTTCGTACAAATATTTGCCCCGATTGTGAATCGAACCCGTGACGCTGAACCGATAACATAGCAACTGCGCCAAACGGGTAACAATATAATAAGGTATATATGTAGAATCATTCTAACATACGCACAACCATACATATCAAAAACATAACCCTCCTTTTATTGGCGAAGTCGGGTAACAACAAACAAGTGCAGTTGGTAACACCAAAAATAACCACCGCCACGTGCTTCGCACCGCAACCGTTGGTGCTTCGCCTTGAAAACGTCTACTGCGCCGACGAACGAAACGACGGGCTAGATATAGACGTGCAGAAAATAGACCTCAGCGCACAACAACGTACAATTACGGGCTGAACTTGCGGGTGTTTATGCGTGCGCTTTATTACCGTGTGCCGACGGAATTCCGAAACCAGCACCAAGGTTATGGATCCTGTACTATTTTTAGCTAATGAACCTGCGGCCTATTAATATTCATGTCCGACAGTACCATCGGGGGACTGTAAAAGTGATGTTTCGTTGCGTTTTATGTTAAAGACTGAGCAATAACCACTGATGGGCGTCCGTAAACGGGGTCCTTACTTCTCGTTATTATTCTACCCATAAAAACAGATAATGATTTGAAACATTCAAACGACACTAAGGAAGGGGCAGCACGGTATCCCAGCACTTACTTCTGATTCGGTATACTCAAGCAGCCCGAGTTCATATCCCTATGCGCGCACTACGAAGAAATTATTGAATGCTAATTTATTTATTTATTAGCTCAATTTTAGAGAATAACATCGTTATAAAACCATTCTTGAGAAGAAAAATTCTTTTACGAATCTATATCAGAGATGAAAACTGACACAGTTCACTGAACCCTATATACCTACTTCATAATTATTAATTGAATTATTATTGTTTAGTTTTACTCTTAATTATTATTTTTTACTCTTAAAAAGACGTCACAAGACACGAGCACGGCCACAATACCAGTATAATTTTTTTTAATAGATAAAGTGGCGAGAAGAGCAAGTCGTGCGCCTGATAGACAGCGTCACGCCTGCCCTGTTATGGGCACAGCACCACACAGAGTGTCTGCTTGGCTCTGTGCTACGCTCGTCGCCCAGAAATAGAAGATGGCCAATCTCTTTGCCCTGTAATAACACTGGCATCATTGCCCTTCAAACCGGAACACAGTAGTGCTCACACACTACTTCTTGGTGCCACTGTACTGCCAGATATTCATCTGGCAGAGCAGTGGAACCGCCCCAGTCGGACTCCGTAAGAGTCTTACCACTTAAAAAATAAAGCCCATCAAGCTAAACGGCAGACAAAAAATGTTTCGTAAACCGAACAAATCTAGAATTACATCACTTTTTGAAGCACAGAATTTTGCACACTAAAACAGTGCAAAATTGAGGAATATGTCGATAATTGAATAGATTTGATTGTTTTATTTTTTAATAAATAAAATCTTAAAATAGAAAATGTTTAACTCTACATATACGATCACTGTTAAACATGTAATTTGTCAAATCATAAAAGTGGTAGGACTCTTACAGAGTCCAACTGGGGAGGTACCACTGCACTGCCAGTTATTCAATTGCCAAACAGTAGTGCGTAAACATTGCTGCGTGCCGGTTTAAAGGACAATTATTTATTTACTGAGCATAGAGATAGAACATCTTAAACCTTTGGGTGACGAGCGCGCTGCAGCGCCAAGTAGGTTCCGTGTGGCACTGTGTTGGTATGGGCAGGTGTCTCGCTTACCAACAGACTCACGATTTGCTCGTCTCATCACTTTACCTAATGAAAAACAAAATAAAAGTACTTACTATTGTATAATAAACTAAGGTATTAAGAAGGGAAAAAGAATTTCAATTCTACGACCCATCAAGCCCTGAGAGCTAGAAACTCAATAAAATGCTTGCTGTTGTTGGTGGATGCAATCGTCACATGCTATCGTGCTAAGTTGCTAACTGCTTAATTCATAATTTGAATACAGAGGTATAACTTTCCACACAAGTGTCCACTTTTACAAATATAAAAATCACCTGAATTTAGAAGTGATAGGGCTCTTGCAGAGTCCGCCTGGATTACCACTGCATTGCCAGTTATCAAACCGCCAAATAGTAGAGCATAAGCACTGCTGTATTACGGTTTGAAGGACAATGATGCCAGCAATTAGGGTATAAGGATAAAACATCTTAAATCTCTGGGTGACGAACGCATCACTGGGCTAAGCAAGTTCTGTGTCGCACTGTGTTGTTATGAGCAGGAGCACAACATGCTCGTCTCCTCACTATATATTGTAAAACAAAATTACCAATAACTGTCACTGAATCATTACGCCGTTCAAAATACATTTTTACCTTCTTTTGTTAACGAACCACGGTCTTACATTTGTATCTTGTACGCAGAAATTGTTAAGTGCCCTCCACCCACAACTTGCTTTAGTTAATAATCTCTGAAAAGCTTGAAAGCAAGAGAAAATCCGGAAATATCTATAATCCAGGAATCCAAAATAGGAAAACGTGCGCGATTAATGATAATTTTATGCTTATAACTAACTCTAGGCAATAACAGTACTGTGGATTTTACAACTAAGTTAAAGCCGTGTAATTAATGATCGGTTACATTTATAATTGAAGCTATTAAAGAAATAAATCCTTTGCACAGCATTATGTCCTAAAAATTGTACGTTTAGCTAAATCAGTGATTTCTATATCTAAAGGTTACATGGGTAATTCCGCACCATAAAGCAAATGGAAAGAAATAAACATTTATCTTACTTTCACATTTATTTTTATTTTGTCTGCGTTGTCCCCTTTACTTTTTGTTTCGCATAATTTATTTCAGGGCAAGACAAATCTAACAATATATTTAACTTTAAAAGGCAAATTTAAATCAAAATCTCTTTATTATTTTATGGAAATATCCAATAAACGTAAAAATTTATTTGTTTTTATTACTTTTGACAAAGTGGATTTGTTTTAAGAGATAAAGTGACGAGACGAATAAGTCGTGCGCCATCAAGGTAAGCGTGACGCCTGCCTATAACATAACAGTAGCTCTCAAAAAAACAAAGCGTGCTCTGTGTTGCGCTACCCACCCAGAATATCACATGGTAAAACTCTTTGCCCTGTAATTTGCTAGCGTTATTGCCCTTCTGACCGGAATACGGTAGTACTTATACACTACTGCTTGGCAGAATATCTGGCATTGCAGTGGTACCGCCCCAGTCGGACTCTGCAAGAGTCTCACCATACTTGCAATATATTTCGTAGTATAAATCTTGTAAAATTAAAATTTTTGTGCCATTTTTTTGAGATAGAGTGATAAGACGTGCAAGTCATGCGCCTTATATCTAACAATACGCTTGCCCATAACACAGTTCCACATATAACTTGACATTAATATATAACTCATCCTGCGCTGCGCTCATCGGCCATATTTTTTTGATATTGTATCTAATCATCATTCATCCATATATGATAAAAATATTCAAGTATTTTCTTTTTCGTTTAAGGATAAAAACGAACTTTATTATATACTGTTAGACTTAAAACTTATAAAGTTATCACAAAGAACTGTTTATCTCAGAAAACCGCTTTTCATTATGCTTTTCAGGTCTGTTTTTTCCATCCGATAAATCTCACCCCTTTTTTAAATATAACCTAGTTATAATCAACGGCATTTTAAATATTTCTACCCATAAAATCCATCGTTGCGTGAAAGAACGACCAACTAAATAATTTTAATAGATCCGAGGAAAAGTCATTTATCAGTCTCACGAATCTCACTTTAAGTAGGCCTTGGAGGAGGCTGCGTGGAATGTCTGTAGGACCACAATTTCCTGCCCTATGCAGCCATGGTGGAGTCAAGAGAAAGATAAATATCGCTACCACGTGGGGCGTTCTTGCTGTCCCCTCTATGGGGCCACAGGCCTCTTCCATAAGATACAGAATTTTTACTGATATATATTCTATATTGGCCACCAAAATTATTCGGGAGAACATTATTATTCAAAATCATTTTTATCTTTATTATTTCGAATAATTTGGAGCGTCCATATTTATGGTCTATTCATGACTGTGCTTTCGAATCATATAAATATCGTGCAGTCTATATAACAGTATACATACTCGTAACTTAATCATACAAATCCGGTCAAGAGGATATCTTATAAAAAGGAGCAATGATTAATTTTTCTCAGGCTTCCCTATCTCATGACGATATTGGATTTGTAGTTATTGAGTCAATTGGTAAAAGAAAATTTGATATCGATGTATATATCTTAATACCATACCATAGTTTATCTGTTACCACAGTGTACAAAAACATGGCAAGAAGAATAATTTTGATAGTGTATATTTTGATAGATTTGAAAATATAAGCATTTTAACTTTACCTCCGGGCGTTAGTGAGTAGTTTATTTTTGTAATTGATGATGTAATAAATATTTTATAAAATAACGCTTATCAGATACGAACCGCAAAACAAAAAATTCATTTTTACTTCAATGTTTGAAACGAGATACATCAATTGAAATAACATTTTGCCATAGTTTATTCGGATAAAGGTTCTAAAGTTATTCAGAACAAACTTTTCACCTTATCTATAAGATAACAAAAGATGAGATTAGCGAATGGTAAGCGTGCGCCTGATGGTAAGCGTCATGCGTACCCATAACAACACGGTACATAGTTGCGTCTGTGCTTCGCTCGTTTCCCAAAGATATAAGATGGTCTATCTCTTTGCCCAATAACTACGCTGGTATCATTGCCCTTCAAACGGGATTACAGTAGTACCTACAAACTATTGTTTGGCGGCAGAATAACTGACGATGGAGTAGTACCACCCCAGACGGTCTCTGTAAAGAGTCCTGCCACTTATAATTAGGTAAGCACTCATAAGTACTAGGTATTCTTACGTTACTGCTCGTTTGCCTTGTCTTTAAAAATATTGTGTTATTGTAGGTCACAACCCAATTAGGTGGTTTGATTGTATAATATCCAGTTTATATATGACCTATTGTCTCTCAATTATTTCCTTCTTTGCCCCTCAGTCGGCCCCCAAACATTTCAGGTGTCAATAGCATACTATTTATTATCGTACAAATTCATATAGAATTCCTACTATTAGGAGTTTTCTATTTATTCAACGTAGATCATTAATTCTATTCGGTGTTTTACCTACATCATGTAATGTATATATAGTATTATGCAAAAATAGTTCGTGGATGAGGAACGCAGTTTACTGACTAAGTGTCATATAATATTTATTAAATACCCAGCATTTGTGGTGGTGACAGAATTTTTGACGTTTTTTCAATATTTAACGAATATACAACGAAAAATTTACAATTATATTGACACAATCGTGCTTGTATTTTTGTTATTTATATGACTTTTTTCGTAGGTATTGAGAGAACAGTTTTCATTATTATTTCATAGTTCATCCATCCATTATAAATGCATTTACATTATCATTACCTTAAAAAGACTTCAAGTTATATAATACAGTTTGTATAGTAGGCTATATAATATACTTTATAACGTTAATGTGCGTACTTTGAAAAATACGCTAAGTAAGATTGCATGGTATGTTCAATAGAATAACTTCTAGGGCATATAATGTCAGGGATAGTTACCTATATTACCGTATTGCTAAGTAAACAGCAAACATAAAGGACGTTAATGCTACTAAACGAGTCACTGCGCTTTGAACAAGCGCAACGCTTTTAACGTTTATAAGCACATCCGAAGCTGTTTCGCAACTGTGTTACTAGCGTAAGTTTTTTGCCGTAATTATTATATTCTCTAATATTTTTGCTATCTTCAGCTTTGTTTCATTTTATACAATTGTTAAAATGTCGAACGTCAATTTTTTAGGCGCTAAATATTGATATTATGACTAGTAGTGTAAATTTAAGATACGGTCAGACAAATAGAGCAAGACATAAACAAGAAAAGTTTTAAAATATTAATAATGAAAACGCAATTTTTGCAGTGTTCGTTTGGTGTAATATTTATAATTACTAGTGCGTTGTTAATTATTCGAACAATATAGTTACAGTTACAGTTTGAAGAGAAATGTTTGACCACTACGTAATATACATATATGAATATATTTACGTTACTCTGGATTTTTGTAAGAAATTTACGATATTTATGCTACGGCAAGGTATACAAATTATAAGTCAAGTACTCTATACTGAAAGAATTGTAACCTTAATCCAATTGACATTGTCATTTGCGCTTTATTTAATCGAAAGATATGGTCATCCATCACTAATGTTTTATAGCGATGGCATGTCTGCGTTATATATCACAAAGTGATAAAGCAATGAAATTAAAATTACCCAGAACATTGTCCTAACAGAAACATTTCCGTCTGCCCCATGTCTAATAAACATAAGAGGTTTCGAGCATTAGAGCTCACTAGTGTTACGCCCTCGTTCTCTTAATAGTATTACTAACGATTTCTATCATCGTTTATTATCTTGCCGTTATTACGTTTTTTTAATACTTTGTACAGCAAGATTACTTGACCGGAATAATGTAAGTTATAGCTTAATAAGCTGGTATTATTAAACAGTGCATATTAATAGTGAAATTATTTTAATATTAATTTGGTTATTTGTAGAGTTTGAATAAATTATGTTAAGTTAAATTTTGTCACATTATTTTAATTTTTTTAATATCTGTACTGTAATGAAACTATTGAGATAGAAATCCTCATGTTAGTTACAAAACCTGGCAATGATTTGCTATAGTCAATATGTGTGTTGGTCTATACTTTTAACATAATAATTGTAAAATTAAAATTTTTATACGCCAGTGATTTTCGCTATATATCCAAATTGAAAATAGGTTTCATTTAAAAAGCAAATGACCTTGAATCACCTGAACATATTTTCCTAACCCTTAGGACACTTTCAATAATTTAATCTTTTCAAAAAATATTTATATACCACGAAATAATTGTTATAAGTATATCCAATCCCAATGGCGTTAAAGTAGAAAATGAAAAAAAGTCTCATAATCTGTTCATATGGTTAATTTTTAGAACCCTAATAAAATAATTAATTCACGCAAATATGCATTTGTTACGGTATTTATTAAGTAACATGTTGAGAATAAAAATGAATGATACATAATAATGTTTGATTATGAATCAAAAATATGAAGATAAAACAACGTCAATGGGATCAGCTACGAAAAGTATTAGAAGTTAATAGTATTTACATACATTCATAATTATTGTTTCCTGATTGCAACATCAAATAATAAGAGAAAAGCAATTAAATAATCGTATTTTACTTATTATCGTCGATGCCAAAACTCATCATATGAAACTTTGTCATATCATAACTTTCGAGTAGCGTGGTCTTACTCGTATACTAGCACGGCAAAATTTTAACGAAATAAATGTTGCTTAAACTCGTCACTGCTTATGCTGTTTCAACGTTCTTTTTTACTTTTGATGGCAAGAAAGCTACGAAAGCTTTCGTGATATCAACAAGTGTTTGAAATAATATCGATATAATAATTTATGAAAATGACATTATTTTTATCGATTTTAAATTGCTAAATAAAATATTCACATAAAATTAAAAAAGGTAATAAATAGTTTTATTTTCGTTCTTAACGACTTCTACACTCCGGCTAAATGTTATCGTGTTTCACCCGAATTTGCTTCGGATTATTATCATTATGTAACAACTACTTTTACTAAATTTTAAGCTAATTTTACAGATTTACAATTTAGTTTTTGTAGGTATAAATTGGAGTTAATGATTACTCTTCTTAACATCAAGGCATTAATGCATGCATTAATCAGAAGTAGCTAGTTGCATAATCATTTGATCGTCTATAATTAGGTGGGCTTGATTGATGATGAGCATCTATTGAGGAATACCAATTAATCTGCCGCTGGAATATATGTCAATATTGAATCGTATTTGTCAGAGATGCTGCATGTAGCTAAGTATGAACAAAAGAAATGTACAGCAAACTCATAACACATTTTTTAAGTTCTTTATCTTTATCTTATAATTATTCGCCTTTTTACAGTTTTTAGGTTTATTTCGTAGTATTTCAATTATTTGTTTACAAATATACGGTCAACGTGCACTTGTCTTGCACAGTCAACGGGTCAACTTCATTGAAGTTTATCTAAAAGGGACATAGGTTAAATAAATTCGACCTTGTGAGTTAGACTTGGTACTATTACTTAATTATATCATCTAATATTTTAATGCAATCTATTGTCTATCTTACATTTCCAAATTAATTTCAAAACAATCAAATTTCTCGTTGTCTAAAGCATTTGCTACATGTAAGCGAATCAAATTAGTTTTTGTTGCATATTAACAATATATAAATAAATAACTATGTTTGTGTTATTTTTAATTTAATATCATTTTTTTATTTAAAGTCTTTAGACAAAGAGTTTGCAGTGGTAAGGAAAATAATTCTATCCAAGTTTTAAATTAATTTTCCAGGGGTTTGCCAAACAAAGGCCTATTCAAATAGAAAGCTTTGGAATTTACCCAATGCAATCAGGACTTCAGTCGCTCTGATTGACCTTTATGCAAATTTAAAATTAGTTCAAGAAAGGAAGGGTCTATTATAACATAATAATTTATGTATCTCCCAGACATAAGTAAACTGAATAAAGTTTACTTGTTATGATTATATAACTAAAAGTTATTAAGAATTTTGTATTTCGTGTGTTTTGAATAAATAAGTTCACTACAAACATATAGTCTTTAGTAGAGTATCATCAAGGAACACTATCAAGTGATAAAAATACAACCATTATGAGAAAAGTTATATACAATGTGAAGTCAAAAATGATATTGTTTTAATTATCGCGTTGTGAATTTATAATTACGTCACATATAGTAAAAACTACATTACTTAGCATGACGTAATAATTCTAAGGCATAAATCTAAATCAGTTCAACGGGGTTAGTAATTACGGGGTTGTAGTGAATATATGAACGCTAAACTAGTTACACGATATATTTAGGGAGATATAGATTGAGTTATAAGAGTATAACTGTTTTTTTAAGCAACCAAATGACGTCTAGTCACTTAATTGCTTTAAAATCTTCCCTCTCACTAGCTTGTCCCACGGGACAGTGCCACATGGCATTTTAATGTACAAAAGATCAAAACTCTGTTTATTCCTACGCTGCGCTCATCAGGCTAAATATGAGACATTCAATTTATTTACGGAATATTAGTTCTTAAAACATTGTCATTTCAATTAATATACAATATTGTTTACACATGAATTCATATTGCTTATCATGACCTTTTAATATATTATTATATTATTGAGTCTTTTTTTTAATAACTGGTATCTATCACTTTTCCGAGCGGACTCTGCAAAAGAGTACTTAACCATACAGAATATCGCTGAAGTAACTTAATAAAATACTTAATGTGTGCGGTACGTGAAAATTTGAAGCATTACAAACGTCATGGTGTAAATGCAAACACAAAGTTGTCATTGCCTTTTCTCCGTCTCTTAAATCAGAACAATTTATTAGTTAGCGGACGTTCCTAGAAGATACAGAAAATATAATTTTATATCCATCAGTATCCTTGATGTTGTTTTTTGTTATAATCCATTTTAATTTAAATAATAAACGTAACAAACCTAACG
>DWGO01000678.1:0-11256 GCA_018247635.1 Eurytides dolicaon deicoon
GCTATCTTCAATGAAATCATTTACTGTATAACAGCATATAGCACACAAACGTCCTTTAACAATTTTTTTAAATTAAGCAATAGGAGCTTACTGGACGGTTTCTGGAATCCTATACTAGAATCGTATGATGTATAGGATAAAGTATAGGAAAAACGTATACATCGCCCATAAAAATAATTACTGACTCGTTGTACTTTAAGAATAGAGTTTTAGCTGAATAGAGAATTTTACAAAATGTCGGCATATTTATTTTTTTTTACTTATATGGAAAAGTTATTACGAAATGGGAAATTTCGAAAAAAACTGAAAAAGCACAAAATTCTGAAAAAGAAATAAATAATCATTTATAAGTGATATGTCTTCATTTAACTTAATAATGTACACGTAAATTTTCTACGATACCATTGCCACACGAGCAGCTTGGTCTTACTTCAAGTTGTTGCTGACGAAATTGTTGTTATTCCTGCTTATTGTTAACAGTGGATTTTTCCCACAACGGGGACGGAAGGCACACAAATCTTTAATTAACAATAACGTTAGCGGATGTTAAAAAACACATTAAATAGCATTGTCATAGCATTCCCCACAAAGGTTAATTGTATATTTTGATATTTGATAAGAATAACAGTTTTTCTAAGTCGTCCTTTCATAATTACGATTATACATTGTTCGCAATATAAATTTTCATACACGCAACATGGGTAGTTTGTACTTTTTATTTGAGATGGAGATAAACGAACGGGCTGTTGTCGTTGAGTAGGCTTCTATTACTTTACTTGGCGTAAAAAATAAAATAACATAGGTATTTCTTCTTATATTCGGTTTTTCATGAGGGCGTGATATTTAATGAGCGAACAACTCTATTTCTGTAACCGCATTGATTGCTCTATACTCATATAATAAAAGAAAGATTCTCTTTGGGTTCCGATTGGTACAATAAATAAATATGCTGGAGGTGTTATAGAAACTAGTTTGTTACGAGGATATGAATAATCTTATTCCCCTTATCCTAGCTGTAATTGTTTATAATATATATGTATATGAATAGAATCGGATTATGAGGCCAGAAATAGTGTCGTTACAAAATTTAATTTCACATTAAGAAGCAATACGTCAGAATATAATAAATTCTAGTTGACGACTTTAATTACTCAAGGCCTAACCTTCTATCTAAGTCGTTCGAGAAAAATGTGTAACGTGAGAAACCTTACATATATCACAAACGTGAGCGGAATGAAATGATATGAGCAATTGCTTTGCCCTCGCCATTACTTAGGGCAGCTTACTTCAAGGCAAGGTAGGAAAATTGGATCGTTGAATACATGAAGCAAATAAGTTACTCCAAAATCATAAATCCCTTTAATTTTAAACTAAGTTTCTTGCAGGAAAGCCTGTCTCTACAAATAAGTATCTAAATACGAATTTTATACCAATCATAGAATAGCGTCAAATGAGAGCAACCAAATTTTAAAGTCAATTCTCATTACAAGGAATCGTTTCAAGAAAAAAAAAACAACTTTTGCAATAAGTCTTTATATGAGCACGGGACCAGAGGCATAGATGCATAAAGTTTAGTTGACAAATATTTTTTGTCAACGTTGTGAAAATCGTACGGCTCCTTAAGACGATTACTAAAAATGGCTGTTTTTAAAGTATCTTTATGTTATATTTTTCTTTACGCTCATGTTATTTATCAGCCCGTCACTGCGTCGATTTAGAAGCTGTCTCCGAAAATAGAAACATTATTGCGGGAACCCAATCACCTTGTTACAATTGCACAGCAGTTGCAACTTGTTATTTACTTATCGAGTTTACATTTTTATTACGTCCACTTTTTAATTTATTTTTATCTCGTTCTTCAATAAATAAAGTAAGTTCGCAAGTCGATTGCCGAAAGAATAGGCAATTGAGAACTTGAAGTCTAAAAGAAAAAAGTGTAACTGTAAAATAAAATAAATATTGTCTTCATTGTAATCAACATAATAAAATCTATATATGTGTTTGGTCAAATTGTATGTTAAAAAGAAGTGCAAAATTCGATTGCTTAAAATTTACAATCACAGAAACAGTTAAATAAATTTTCTATTGTCATTTAGTTAGCAGCTTTCGCTTTCAAATATAATGTTATTAAGACTATGTTAGAGTAAGAAACAAAGTTCACACAATAAAATTATACAACACATCTGTATGATGCCTACATTCGCATGTTTTGTGATGTTCATTAAATTTGTGTGTGAAATAGGTAAAAATGTAACAATGCACAGAGAAAGTTTATTTTTGCTAAAAATAGTCTTCCTTTGTGATTGTTAAGTATACTAATTAAATAAGTAGATAATTAACAGATAGCAAAATTTATGTTTCTACAGGTTTGTCTGTTCGTCAGTTTTTGTTTTTGAAAAACTTAAAGCTTAAATATTTTGATAAACGGATATTGGATGTGAAATTGTGGGGTTGAAGACTATGTTTGGTGTATCGTGTTCGATTTTTAAGAAACACAAACCGAATAAAGAACTAAGGCCCCAATAAATACATTATTTTGGAGAACCTAGTGTTCTCCAAAATAATGTATTTATTGGGGAGATATTAATAAACGACAAAAAAAACACAATTTAAAACTTAGTTATATCCACGAAAAACAAAGGAAAGTACCGATAATAATCTTGAATAGATTGCGAAACATAATTCTTTTATTAAACAATGGCAGACACACGATAAATACAAGGAATAAAAATAAACTTGTAGAATCTAGATTTAACCTAGAAATCATCTAAAATTAAACATTAAAATATTTTACACAGCATTACAATTCGTTATACAGCTTAGGCTTATGTAACTTCGTTGATGTCTTTTAAACTATTGGAATGGATTTTGTTTTATTATATTGATTAAATACGACAAAATTTTGACTTGACTTCACGCAAAAGATCACGATCAATAACGGTCTGACAGTAATAGATTAATGAATGTGACTGCAAATACTACAATTTGAGGTCACGGTGTAAGTTTAAGTTAGTTTCCTCTACGCTGGTTAATTTTCATGAACTATTCATATTATTTTATTTTTGTTTACTTTATACTACACTGCAATTTTGCATATTCCTATATTTTATTTACTCCGTAGTTTGAAGCTACAATCCAGTAAAACTTATATAGATAACTAATGCCTAAGTTAATAAAGTGATTATAGTCAATATTAAAACAACAAAGTATTCGTGTCAAATATCTTGTCGATTAAAACATTTATATATAGAGAAGTATTTTTTTCTGATCTGTCAAATTTTTCATCCTATAACAGTCTTATAAAGTCTTACTAACTCAAAGATAAACGCAATTGATTCACGGCTTCTTGAATAGCACGTTATGAAGGACATCGCAGTCATAAATAACATCAGTTCTGATCAACCTAATGTTAACCAGTATCATAACAATCTGTGGAAACAATTTGCTTGCAAATCAAATCTTATACGTTGTATAATTTAACTAATGATGAGCTCTTCGAACTAAATTAGACGCGTTTTGTTATCGTATTATGTATTCATTTCAAATGCCGTCGAAATGTATTATAGAATTTTCAACCTCTACCTCAATAACTATAATCCCTTAAATGTAAAATACAAATATACTAAAACGTAAGCAAGTAACTAGAAGGCAATATTCAAATATTGTATAAACCATTTCGTATATGTGGTTAACGTATAATATTTTACGTAACACGAGACACGTTAAATAACAGAAGATTCATAAAACGATACTTCCTTAATTATAATACGCATCTACGTTCTCATAAATGTGTAATTTATATAATTCATAACAATTTCTTAACGTAAAGAATGTGACGTGAACATTTTATATTGCACTATTTTTTTAATTATATCAGTCAAGAATCTTAAAAAATAACAATGATGAGAAATATATAAAGATATTTAGCAACACGGCGTCTATTCCAATATAAACCATACACATATTTGTAAATAAGAAACAACCATATAAAACATAATATTAGTCAAGTTATGAATTTGTTTTACTATCTTCCAAAGTAAATTGAAATGTCAATAACAGCTGAATCTTAATTAATCTTAAAGAATCTTAATTAATCTAAAACTATGAAGAGATATCAGCCGAAATTCTGTTTAATTTTGCAAAGCTTTCTGCAACTGTTGCTTAATTTATATTTTTTCAGTAATATTGTCTCCATTTTATCTACTATACTTCGCGTTTATTACAGTCTAACAAAAAATACTACGAATAGAACATTGCATCACGCCACTCCAAATAATTGAAAGTGTTACTTTCGTTTTTTTTTCCTTTGACGCTCCATTGACCACCGAAGTCAATGTTAGATGTATTGCCAGTGAATACGCTTAATGATTGATAGTTAGTTGAGGTTAAAAGTGGGTTATGTAGGAGATATAAATAAATAATGGCATAAATAGATCCTAATTTGGCAAACGTGCTGTTTCAATTTACATTCGTTAAATTATATCAAATATTTTAACATTTTTTTTATTTCATTTACATTTCATTTATTTTAACATGAACAACCACAATTTCTGAACGTTTGCAGCCTGTCGGCGGATATAGTATAATTGATTTAACAACCTCGACTAATATTCTGGTATGAACTTATTTTATGTTTGTGGTTACGATTAAAACGTTGGTAGAGTTTTAATAAAATATTTCATTCTCGAAGCCGTGGTAAAATATGAAACATTGCACACCTTTTTAATTTTCTAAACATGTATATTCGATGCAAAATTATTATCTATCAAAATTAAGTCGCGCTAGCTTATCTTTTTGTTCCAATACTTAAAACTTAAAAAAAATTTATTGCGTTCTAAAGAGATTTTATATACGAGTACATCACAAATTCGTGGGAACCAGCCATGGCCAAACACTATAAATGTATATCCTACAAATATTTGGCCCGGGTTGAAATTAAACCAAAACAAGAGCCCACCGGACGCCAACAGCCGCTTCAAATGAGTCACCTTAAAAGGTCATTTCGAACGCTAAAACTTAATTGATGTATGTATCTATCCTTAAACAAATTTTTACTCGAAACATAAGTAGTTAAAACATGTTTTTGAAGCCGAAAAAACCTAATCGTATTCTCAAATCTGTGTTTGAATGCATTCACGTTCTCGATAATTACAATTTAGCAGCTTGACATATAAATCGTCCTTCACATTTGGTCATACAGCTAATTTAAAGCAAATGCATTAGTGATACAAGTGCATGTATCATTTCGGGCAGCCTACATTCAATTACTTGCGTGTCTCTGAACGATTCACTTAAATAGCCTTCAAACATAATGTACATAAAATAAAAAGTCTAGTGTATCTGGAAAGTGACGCTAATAATAAGGCAGTAATTTTAGTTCATTTCTCATTTTAATGTGAAAACAAACAATTATTTTTTTATTTATTTAATTAGATATTAGTGATTATTGATAACTGATTGATTGTTATTATTAATTCTAACTTTATATTATTGATATCTACCTACACAGTGTATATCAATTACATATTTAATAATGAATATTTAATATTTCGTCGTTTATCGTTATTAATGAATTTCATAGTGGCCTTAGCTCTTAGGACGTGATTTTTTGAGCCTTAAATTCAGCACGTTTAAGAGATTTAAATGTATGTACGTCGTTTGTACAAGCAGGAGATCTTTGGAAATTCGGTTTAGAGTTACGAAAAATTGTAAAAATAACGCAGAACATAGATTACTTTTGGCTTTATTTTTTGCATTTGATAATTGTAATGGGATCCCAAGCAGATGGTAGCATTCAATCGTGTTCTCTATTAAAATTAGGATGTTCCTTTACGGCCATTTTCAATAACCTATCTGACGGTAGACTTAGCCAGTAGGAATACAATTTTGACATTAGATCCATACAATATGTGTCAAAATTCAATCGCTAGTATTCATGTAATATTAGTGTACATAAGAAATTTCCATCATTTTTAGTAACTTTTTAATGGGTTCCGTGTTCCAGTTTTCGTTCTGTAGTGTGTGACAGCCCTACACTTGGCATATTCGTGAGGATGAGTCGGTTGTTGAAACGGGTCGTGCTCTCACCGTTGCCCGCGATGGGAACGTAGCTTAGGCGTGACTGCCTAACTTCGTATTCATTCGCCTCTAATCGGTATTTCGAATGAGGAGCATGCCAATTATATTACACAAACGGAACACCAACGAAGGTGACAACGTTGATTTTATATTGTCAGATAGGCGTCACGACCCCATTAAACAAACACACTGATATTGAATGGGTAATTTGTCTTTAATATGCGGAGTAAGAGAACAGAGCAGAATGCAATTTAGATTAAAATAGAATTAAATTTAAATGCAAACACGTTAAAAAGTCCCACAAGTCCCTAAAATCTACGTTAATACAATAGTAAAAAAGTAAAATTGAAATACGAGTTCTGAACTAAGTTTTTATACAGCTTTTGCGTTGTTTATAGCTATAGCTAACTATGTTTACCAGTTATTGTTTAAAAGAAAACAAGCAATTTAGCGTTTCAATATCGTAACGTGCTTTGCAAATATTAAAAAGTGCCTATACGTTTCTGTGATCGATTTTTTGTTGATCGTTATCTGCACTAAATAACGGTAATCGGTATCAATAAGAACATTAATTGTTATAGTCAATAATGTCTCAAGGTTCCGCTCCAAGATTTCTGCGGGGCAGAGTAACATAGTGGTTTTATCATTCTTAAGTCCATTTCGAAATAAAATTTTTGGCTGTGTTCAACTTGAAAGCCCGCTTTAATATTGAATAACTACCGTATAATTGGCAAAATTATTACAAATAACGAGTTTAATGCTCAAATGTAATTATTGTTACACAGATATTTAACGGAACGCAATTAATTTACCTTTTTGTAACTGTTCTTGAAGAGGCTTATGTTATTGACATTATGAAATCATTGTTGCAATGAATCTCTCATTCGATCGGTATTCACTTTTCACTTTCGAAATTTTGATCGCAATTAGTTGAAAGAAGTAATTGAACTTCGATTAAATTACAAACCTTGTCTAAATGGAAAGGGTAGGATTATACGGTAAATTATGTGCACGAAACGATTCAGTACGTTTTTCTTATTTTAATGAATATTGATATATACGTATTACATTACATATTCAGAAAATATAGCCAAGTAATGAAAGTAACAGCCTATATATCCTCTTTCTGGGCACAGATCGCCATTCTGCTCCAATGCGGGTTGCCGGATTTCACATATCGACTTCACATTCACGTTGTTATTCCTCAACTTCCATTTGGCATTTGACAAATCAATACTTAAAATTATTAATCACAAATGAACAAATTCATCGATGCCGACACCTGGACATTGAACTGAATTTGCTCAGTATGTTAAATTAAAAGCCAGCGCCCGTAAGTAATAAATGGTATATTTATCAAAATCTAAATCTGTGCCTAGTAATAAAAATATACATATATAGCCTGCATTGACTTTTCGTTACTTTTATCATACGTTTTACATTGTACGTAAAATACACGTACATACTCAATGTACGTGTTCGGAGATCATTTGACTATTTATATGAGTATTTTTATACAGCCAAAATTAGTAAGTAACGTTTATAGATGGAATCATTGCAATCCCTACGTTGTCGCTTGTGCGTGATTGTCCAGATACGTAAAGTTTATATATCCACAGATTCGGCACTCTAAGAAAGCTTCACATAGCTGGATAGACTAAAATCACATCGTTTTAGATAAAACATCATTATGAATAATGCAATAGAACGAAAAAAGGTATGGTAAATTGTCGGTATTATTATTACGAATTATAGAAGTAGAATAATAATCGCATTCGCAGTTATGACGAAAAGTTCTTTACGATCCAACTTATAACTATTACGTACGTATAATCTGATTCTACGTAATTCAAATTATTTCGTAAGCAAAAGTTATTGGCCGCGTTATGCATTTTTCATAGTCACTCAGAACAAATATGAAGTCATGTATCCTATCATGGTAACCAGTCCATAAACCAAATATGAATTTATGTCGATATTCAGTTAAAATATTCAATCTAACGAAAGCAATATTGTAACTGAGTAATTTAGCAGAACCCAGGGTGTCAAAAAACTCTATCTTACGTAAGCCTCTTGTGTTTAATGCGGTGGTTCTGCTTTAATAATTTTATAGTTATGTTAAATAAATAGTGACGATCGCAAAGAGTCTGATCATTAAAGTTAATATAAAAATAATTATTAACTTACTAATAAACTGAACTGAATTAACAAATTCGGTCCAATTTATAACAGTATTTATGCCATTGCTTTGCTCACAGCTATTTGAGGTGGAATAGGGACAAACCTCACTCTTCGCGTAAATATGTTTTCCTTCATTATTTACACATATAGCTTTCAACATACAGTTTTAGTGGTATTGTTTATAGTATTATTCAATTAATAAATAAAGTATGATTGTGTGGACCACAACGACATTCGCACCAGTCATCTCTTTCTGATTACACTGATCAATGAACTTTTTGATATGTCATGTTATTTTAACGCAGACATTTGCTGTTTGGACGTTTTCTTCATTAAGGTAATAAAGAAGCAACTCACATTAGGCGGAACAGGTACAATTCAAAATTGTCTAGCTCTGCACTGCGTCACCTAGAGATAGACGATGATCTTTTTTATGCCCAGTAATTACACTGCAACATTACCATTCAAACAGGAACACAGTAGTGCTTTCACATTACAGCTTGGCAGTAGAATAACTGGTTATGCGGTGTGCTAACTCTAGGCGTACTCAGCTATAGAGTTTTTCCACTTACAACTGCCTTTGAATTAGTTTTTTTTTTCGTGTTTATTAGGTATTTATTCACAGGCACAAATAACAGGCAAGAAGTGGGCGTCTTCTGCTCGCTGTGAAGTAAAGTGGATAGAGCTTTAAAACTATTAATGGTTTGTGTAACAGATTAGCTCACAGAGCTTCGAGATCTATGCGCAGAAGCGGAACGCGCGGCGGGTTGCAATAAGGTTCTGCGAATGTCTGGCGTTGAGCAAGATTGCGTGAATTTGTTACATTCGGTTCAGTTATGAATTTTATAGGGCGCGCAATTTATTGCGACGCCTTCGCTTAGTGGAATTAAATACATTAACAGCCTGTTGCGGAAACTGTTTGCGATTTTTCTCATAAAAAATCTCTCTATTAGGCGATTCGTTCGATAACATAAATGTAATAAAATATCCCTTAACCGCATACAAATTGAATAATTTATTTTCAAATAATTGTCTTCGCATAGTCAAATCTTATATTCTAAAACCGAAAGTCGATCAATATTCAATCGCATAATTGGCAAATAATATACAATATCGATATTTGTTTATTTATAAGTCTTAAAGAAATTAAGATATAAAAATGATTGTGTCCAATGTTATTATTATCTAATGTGTTGAAACAGCAGGAAAGCTTGCAATAGCTTTTGCTGTTCTGACGAAGTTCCCTCTTTCTTTAAGAGGATGGACTAATATAGATATATTTCTGCATTTTGTCATTCAGTCCGGTAAAACAACGGAGAGGATGCTATTGATGATCAGCAATGCGACTGTAAAATGCTACAAGTGTCATTATGCACTGATTAGATATCAGTGGAATCACTAAATATGAGGTAAAGTAGTGTTCAAGCACAGTAACTATTTGCCTCGCTATCATTTTGTAATATCACGTCACCGGCGGCAACAAGACCTTTCACGAGATTCTGCCGCATGATGGGTTGCCCAATTCGCTATCATTAAGTCACAGTCGATTATGCGATCAATTCGGGCACCATAAAAATTGGTTAATAAACCAAACGTCCGCATATTGTATGCGATGTACGGGAAATTATTCAAAGCTATCTTTAACCTTTTATCTTTACCTTTATTGTCCACGTAATTTATTTTAGTAATAAAATCTGTGAAACTAATGATTTTTACAATTTTTTTATATGAAGTGATCACCGCTGTCCACGAACAATAAGTTTACTAATACATAAACCCAGTATAATAGTAAAATACGTTACGTATATTTAAGTATATAACATAGAATTATTATGTCGAATCGGTATCCTATTAAAATGTTATAAAGTAAGTATAATTGTATGATATACGGATAAGTTTACGAAATTGTGTATTAGAAATCCAAACGGAACATGCACATGTCAAATTAAGAATTTATTTAAAAATAAACTCACTAGAAACTCTACGATTTTATGATATTTAACTTATGATATTTGAAAAAGTCTTAAGTGGTAGGACTCGGCTGACACCACAGCATTAAAAGTTAAAAGAAGGAGTTCGCAAAGAAGTAATATGCAAGCAGTACTGTGTTCCGGTTACAAGAGAGATTTTGCTACCGTTTAAACTGGGCGTAGAGATGTAATATTTAAAATATTTGGGTGAGGAACGTAGTGGAGAGCCAAGCAGATCGACTCTACTTTATATCCTACAAAAAGCAAGCATCATTTTACTTGAGTAAGTTCTATTCCCTGTAATATAAGTCTGAGTTAAAAACCGACTTTCACCCGAAAAAGCTATTATGAATAAATCACAAACGTACTACTAAAAACATTATTCTTAAATATTACTAAGCGTATATAATATGATGTGTATGTTGTTATAAAGATTTAACAAGCTTAACTTAAACTCTAAATATCTTCCTTCCACTATGACTTATAAGAAAAAGAAGTAGTTAGGATTGCAGGGTCAAAATTTGTTCTAAACGCATTTGCGGTTACATGGCCAAATAGACAACAAATCGGACCTCATTGGATCGGGTGCGATGAGTAATTATAGTCAATTCATCGCAGTCTAGTAGGTACCATAAGAATACCAAATCAAAGCGAAGATGTCTTTTGCCCTTCTCCTTATAGAACAAGGTCAAAGAACTATATATAGCGATTACTTCTTACCCTATGTGGTAACTTGCATTAGACTAATAGGATCGATAGTAATCTTTGTCATAATTAATCCTCTACTTGATTACTCGCGAATAAATTAATTACATCTTGTGATCTAGTCGACAGAATTGAACTCTAAAGAAATAAAAAATATATAATTTCTAAGTAGTTGTTGATTTTGGAATGTTTGACATTAGATTTGACACTGCGATTCTATCATGCTTACAGCTGGCGCTGCGATTAAATTGAGAAAAATATTTTGTTATTATTGTGTTATTTTAAACCGTGTGCTGAATCAAATAATAAATCAAAAGGTACC
>DWGO01000679.1:0-11256 GCA_018247635.1 Eurytides dolicaon deicoon
CTCCTGTACTAAACGTTATAAAAGAAATTATGTGCAAAATTGTTTCACATATCATTCACTGCTAAATGAAAGAACTTTAGTTTTATAAATAGAAAGATTTTTCTTTAAACTTAACGGTTTTTTTTTAAATTATTTATAGGTATTATACATATTTTATAGTTACAAAGAGATGCAAATACGAAAAAACCAAAAGCTTATTTTTATTTAGTTTATTCATGTTACCTGTCTGTGCACCTTCAGTATAGTTGTTTCTTTACAAAAAAAATACCAACTGCCAAAAGTTCTTCGGAAAACAAGAGAGTTCTTTGTATAGTGATTCTCTGTTTCACATAATTAAAAAAATAATCGAGTCAATTTTAAAATCAATAGCCTGGTGTATCAGTCCGTCCTGTGTCAATAATCGGGTCTAGTTTCGTCTTAAAATAATGTCATTAACTACGTTTTTACATACATATATAATTTATTTTAATTGCAGGAAGCACTAGTGAAGTCGTAGAGATATTTTTAAATTTATACATACAAATAAAGTCAAAGTACAAATAAGATCAAAGTATATACATTTTATTATCAATACATGGAATGAAATATGCGCCTTATATTAATTAAATACGAATATATTCTATTTTAGTTTTTCTAATCAAAAAACATAATAAACAAGACTAACACATTTGATTTATATTTCGTCAAAGACCTGCTTTTTGGCTGTTATATTCAAGAAAATTTGCACCAAAAAAGTTTTGATAACAAAATTAAATATTGATAATGCTTTTAAAGTTTCATCAGAACGGAAAAATATGAATTCACTGCCGCTAGGGACTTGGTTGCTGTTAGCGAGCGTCCATGATTAATAATTGATACAGTATGAACAGATTGGAGTTTGATTTTGTTACACGCGATACATTGTAAACAAAATATTTCACATCGTGTAATAAAATATGATGTATTATATATTTACCTTACAAAGTCGACAGACGGTAGTTACAATTCTTTTTAATGCGAACAGTTGTAGGAAACGTATTCAAAACTTTTATATAGCAAAATAAAATATCGTCTGCAAGCTTTTAGCTACTGACTCTTATCGGAATAAAAACTATTTTGTGACTTGTACACGTGTCGTATAGATTTTTTATCACCAATGCAGTAATTACCATATCGTATCTTTATAATTTTTAATCATAATATAAAAGTAATGCATTTTTATTGCTTTCATCTTACAGGTTGAAATGAAAACGCTGCAGTTTGTTACAATAATACTTTTAAATATGCTCATCTATGTACTAAAGTTACAGCTGAAAAGAAGTATTTTTAGGCAAAACAAAGATTTTAGTAATTAATAAAATTATGAATTTATATCTTTTGGTAAGATATTTAAAAGTATTTCACCAATAATGTAGTTCATGATTTATAACGTTTTCCTGTTTTGTTTGTTTTATATATTTTTCCCGGACAGAAAGTAGCCTATGTATGTATGTATGACTTTACATCCCACTGCTCCGTTTCTACGGCAATGAAAGACAAACTTACGAAATGCTCTCCGATAAGTTCTAAGATATATTAATATATATCCTAACATCGACAAAAATATCTCTCCTTTCTAAAAATATCAAGTCTCCCTACATGCAACTCAGTGCGCTTCACATTTCTTAGAATAATTTATCCTATTATTTGTTATAAAACTTGATAAATCGCTTTCTTAAACTTCCATAACAAGAACTCGTTATTTCACATGAACAATTACAGGACCTTTTGAGAGAATTTAAACATTCTTTGGTACTTATGTTTTCTTAAAAGATGTATACGTGATATTAAATAATCATCCTTATTTAAAACAATTTAACTATAATCTAATAAATAAAAGGCTTATGAATCCCAGAAAATATTTTATTTAACTTTGTAAAGAGCAGAGATTAGAAAATTACGTTTCGTCCAAGTAAAAAATATTACAGCTTTCAAAGGGACCTTAACGAAGCCATTGGTCATCGGAAGACCCGGCTGCCGTCACTTAATTGAATTTTTATGTTCTCTGACTCCGAATAGACGACATTTGTGTTAAATGCACAGAAAAAGAAGTAAAAGGGAAAGGAGAACAAATTACAAATACGATAAGATGATTTACATTATTTATTTAGTTGTTTCTACACGTTTACTACTTTAATAACCTAAATATTCTTATTTATTAACTTTTGACGCGAAAAGAGGGGCTTTATAAGTTTATTTGTGTATCTATATGTACCATTACATGTATGTACACTCAAGGGTAAGTACCATTTTGGGCAACACGTTTTCCCATTTGCGGCCTCACTTGCCTTCGGATCATTCACTTCATCACATTACTTATCAATAAATTTCTATAACAAATCGCTGAACGTACTTTGATACAGTTTGTTGTTTTGTTGAAAGGTAACTTGGTTGAGAGTGTTCTTAGATATGACTCAAGGAAATAGCAGTTTGATGATCATAAGCTCTATTCTGTTATTATGATTTTTTGATAGATAAAATGGGACAACCAGCAAGTATTCAGAATCAGTGCGCCTTATGGCTACGTTAAACTATAACAAACAATGCCACACAAAACTTACGTAGCTCTGCATTGTGCGTCTTACCCTGAGATGTAAGAAATTATATCTCTATGCTCTGCAACATTGCTCTTACTGCTTGGTAGTAGAATAACTGGAAATTCAGTAGCACCACTGCAGACGGACTATACTACAAGTGTAGTTTAAAGGTTTTATTTGGCTTGCGAGGCTCTTTACATTTGTATGTATATATTTTTTTTTTAATTTCACTAGATAAATTAGTAATACGCTATCTGTTAGGTATAATCGTACTTTCCATTTCAAAGGGTAGATAAATAGCGTAGAATTTATTAACGAATGCTTTATCTATTTTTTAACTATACTAAAATGAAATGTTGGATGTAATATTTTTTGTTTGTGTTTCTACAATTTCAGTATCTAATATTTGAATAATAGCTATAACAAAATGACATTAACATTTCGAGTATTGACTGTACAGAACTAATGGACCCGGCTATTATCCAATGGCCGGAAATTAGGGAACAATTTTCATCCGCCAGTTAGCATGTTAGAACGTTGATATCAATTACGATAGGAACACATATATACATATATGAGTGAAAACTGTATTTAATATTTCCCAATCAATTCCCTAATCAACATATGAAAATATTTATACTCATATACATATGATTGTCTGTGCTTTTCCTGCTATACCTTCGCTAATTGTCCATTAGGCCATTTGTAAACAGTTGTTTTTGGTGCTTTCAAAAACCTTTAAAATAATACTATTTTCACACAATACACACAATACACACGGTGTATCGGATAGTTATATGATTTCTTATACGCCGTTGATGAAAAACTGTGCAAATATTATAATTACTGGGTTAAGTATTGGATACACAATATATAATATTATTTTGGAATAAAGGAACAACATAAAATATCTGACAGATACTCGTATGTGTGCTTATTACACTTATCTCATATCATTGCTTACATAGTAAATAAAAAAGAATGTTTGTAGCTTTATTCTTTTTGGCTTGGATAAATAATTAAGATAATTTCTGTGGCTATTTAGCACATTTTTAGAGGCAAAACCATATTGTTAATTATTCTACAGGCGAGCATTAAAATGCTAGCGTCACTGTAAGCTTATAGTGTAGAATTGTAATAACGAGATCATCAAAATATAATTATATGGTGATGATACTTTTACATAATAAATGAATAATTAATCATGTCGTAGTTTTCACTAAGCACGTTGAAGGGAATTCTCTACGAGCCACTGGGAATAGTTTGAGTTGATCACTTCGTAAGTTTGCTAACTGTTACTTCAACACCTCTACCGCATAATGCTCTCAGAGGAAACTTTCAGAAATGTTGTGAACATTTATTTCCAGCTAACTATTTAATTAAGATATTTGTTGCCAGATATCTCGTTATACTTCGTCTAGATTTGTTTATAAAATACACTTTTGTATTACAAAAGTTTGATATTATTTTATTACATTTAATCCATACACATTACATACCTCAATGTTTTTTTATACTGTATGTGTGCTCAGGACAATTTATACTATATAAAATAATATATAAATAGACAATATGTTGTAAAATTCCTACTTTGTGGGATTTATTATAGTGCACAAGGGACTTGCCTGTACACTGGTGCACTCACTCTTCCTTTACTCTCCTAGCCCGAAAGGACCGTCACGACCGGAGTGAGATCAGGCGCAAAGGGGAAACATGAAAGAGACTAATTAGTAATGACTACTTCAAGCCACCGCTATGTGACGTCGAAAAGAAGCTGCCACAGACTTTTTATTCATCTTTTCCTGTCAGGCAATCACCCTTTTTTTGGAAACGAGGAGGGGGAATAGTTAAAAGATACCTTGTCTCCCAGAGAAGACTAGGTTATGTGGGGTTTTTACCCACTAAAACTCCCTCGGTGGCCACCTTCAATGCATTAGAAGGAGCTCTGGGATCTTCTACGGAACGAACTGGTGCCTCTCTATACTACGCGTAAGCACACTGGGAGAGACAAGTGTCTCCTCTGTGCCATCACTACTCTGGAGCATCACTAGACCACTTAGTAGTGCCTTCCTTAACAGGTCCCTCCTTCCTTATGGAGAATGTCAGTGCAGCCGCTGCTGTGGCTGGCAGAGAGAGATCCTGCCCGATCCTTTCAAACAGGATCCGTTGCTAGGTAGCCCGTAATGCCCTAACTTATAAGTAAATTAACTTTTCTAGTATATTTGACAATATACTAGAAAAGTTCTTAAAATCAGACATTTTATATATAAAAATCTCCATTTAATATTCAAACCAAAAATGTATATATATGTATATTCTTGTAATGAAGTTTTATATACGACTTTTACAGTCAGTGACATACTGGTGGTCTATGTATAATTTATATTCATTAAAACTAATTTCCTCTATAAAGCCACAAGCCTTTTTATGTTTTTAATTATTTTCTGCCTTATCATAATAAATGACATGCAATAAATAATGAGAAAGTTAGAGCTCAGTTATAGTTTTATGCTTTATGAGACGCGACTAGGGCATCATATTAAGCATCTGATTAGATCATGACTCACTGAATTTTCTCGGAAACTTAAAGGTAAGGAAACTCATTATTTTACATTTTCTATGAACCTTTTAAAAGCTGTATCGATTTTATATTATATTAGGAATGTTTTCCAGGAAAATTGTTACTTGTGATAAAATCGTGAAATTTACTTCAATTTCTAATCATAAAATTTAACGATCTCTTCCTTCGGTGCTTTAATAAATATAATAAAATTAAGATAATTTTTAAAGTCTTATTATTTCTTTTTCTCAAATAAAAAACAAATTTCACTTCGTTTAGGAGGATTAAAATTAGCGAGTATAAAAAAGAGGATAATCAAGTATTCTTAAATTAATTTCGTTATTTTTTCTTTCCAGTAGTAACAAGTTACGCTCGCAAAACTTTTTATAAAGATTAGTTATAAATTCTGTTTATAATTTAAAAAAAATGATACAGCTTGTAAACAACATGTCATAGATATATACATAAGTTTAACTAAAATATAAATAGGACCGTAATTAAAAATTTATTTCTACGCATCCAACCGCTGTTTTAAATCAGTCTTTGTAAACTTCTATAGCTTTTTATGACAAGACACAGTTTTATTTCTATACAAAAGTTCGTTAAGCAAATTTTCTCTGAATAGAGAAATTCGGTTTTAATTTGGCGACTTGTTTGCTTAGGAGTACGTCAAATGAATCTCTACGTAAATGGAATAAATAACAATACTAACTGAACCAATCTTATTAGTAGAACTCCTTTGCTAAGTCCGTCCATAGTGGTACTACGATATTGCCAGTCTTTCTTTCTTGTGTTATATTACCTTCTGATATCACGTGCTTTACTTTCAAACCTGTGAACTTTATATTTAGTTAACAGAAATAGAACGACTAGAGAGACTGAGTAAGATTAACAATGAAATTCAAACATTTTCATTTATAGTATCATAAACTATATAAACTTATATAAAATAGGTACAGATACAATTGATAATAATCAATAAGTGTAGTTTACTAACGAAATATTATGAGAATGGCAAAAGTATTTCTGATGACTAATATTTTACTAAAGTAAATAATGATTAAATTGAAAAAAAAGAACGATGTTGAATTACAAATCAACCATTTATTACTTATTGGTTATTATTTAAGATAAAACTATATACACCGATTTGTAATACAAAAGAAGTCTAAGGACTAAAGTAGATAGGAAAGTCAGAACCTCATATTTCTCAAGAACACGTTGAAGAGTGCCGTAACAAACTTGTGATTAAGTAAAATCTCTGACTGGGGCCGACTAAATTTATTCCAATTTAATCCCACGAAGAAACAAGTTTGCGCGTTTACCGCTAAAAAAACCCTTTGTCGTGTGTCCTCTCTTTGAAGACATTGCCTTAATCGGAATCTGTGGCTTGGACATATCGAGCGACGTACAATTACGCGGTCATTTGGAAGGGAAAGCCAAATTGGCTTCTAAAATGCTCGGTGTCCTGAACTGATCGAGACAGTATTTCCAGTCGGCCCATCGCCTTCAACTTTTATAAAGTGCAAGTGCGTCCGCACGTGGAATACTGTTCTTATCTCTGTGCTGTGGCACCCCAATACCAGCTCCTTCCTTTTGACCGCATCCAACGTAGAACGACTCGATTCGTCGATGACCAAGTCCTTTCCGATCGGCTTGATCCCTTGACCCTTCGCAGAGAAGTTTCATCCCTAGAGTAGTGTAAAATGTACCATGGGGAGTGCTCAGAGGAATTGTTTGGACTAATACTTTTTATTTAAAATTTTGCCACGATATAACGCGGCAAATCGCCAGATACCGTCGCTTCCACCTTGCGTGCGTGCGTTTCTCACGGCATTTTCTGCCTCGCACAACAAACATTTGGAACAAGTTGTCGTCGGCTATATTTACGGAACGATACGAATTAGGGGCCTTCAAGAAGAGAGCCTATTCCCACCAAGAAAGCCAGCAACTCATTTGTGACTCCCTAGATGTTGCGAATATCCATGGGCAGCGGTGATCACTTACTATCAGATAAGCTGCTTGCTTATTTGCCTCCTACTTCATAATAGAAAGAAAAGCTGTTAAATTACATGCTGTTCGTAAAAAAGAAAATATGTCAGTTTTCGGAAATGAAATATGGAATAAGACATTAAACCAGTTTTCTTAAAGTTAATTTTACTTTAATCCCATCTATCATTACGAAATATTAGACTGTATAGTTAGATATAAAAGTAGTCTTAAGAATTCAATACAAATTGTCAGACCAAAATGTCTGTTATTCATTGTTATGATATTTTTCTTCATCTTTCATTGTAACATTTTCTGAAAAGCCCCAATATTGAATAGAAACTGTAATCGATTCCCCAGACGATACTTATGTAGGTATGGAACGGTTCACAGAATATCGAAGAAAAAATATTTAGTATTTTCAACTTTTCGCAAAACAAAATAATTTCTAACCAAATAAGTCTTCCGTTTTATTTATATAAAAATCTATTATTTAGAAGATACACCACATCTTGGAAATGCCTCAATCAATACCATGCCTCATGGAGCAGAATTAACAGGCAATTTATTTGCAAAGTTCAACTTATTAAATAAAAAAATCTAATATTTTTAAGTAATGTATGTTGTAAATTTACAACATACAATAACATTAATTATTAGTAACGATAGTATTTTACGTAACTGATTTTATGTCTTTAATAATTAAAACATGTTCTAACCAGTAATTTCCGTCAGGAAATTCGTAGAAAAGCTTATGCTATGTGTCGGTAACAATTTTAGTCGATAATTTTGGTAAATTTATTGATTGTTATTTTAGCACCCTACTAATAGTCTTCTCTAAATGATATTTTTTTTTTCAAAAGAGGAGTAATTACCAATACAATTTTTTTTAACATTTCTCTATTTCGACTTTTATCTTCTAATAGTTATCTTATTTTCTTTAATTTTAACTTTTCCGAACTAATATGACCAAGTGATGACCAGGGCATTACAAACCGTGGGATGCCATGAGATCGAATCACGTGGAAGACGACTTTGTATTGTTGTTGAAATCTTATTTGTCCGAATGTTTTAATATATATATTATACAATAATATAAAGTAATATTAAAATGTGCCAGCTAAAGTTGTAGTAAATAATTCGTACCTTTCTATGATACAGCCTGAAATGACTCCACTACGGGACGGTTCAATTCTCTAAACAACCACCAGACAATACTATCGAAGGGATAGTGATCCATAATGTATATTTCTAGTACTTACTTATTTTCATAGTGAGTTTAAGTTAAAAAAAAATGTTCTACTGGATTGATTTTAATTAGTTCATTGTGGGAACTCTATAAAAATTAAAAATAGTAAATAAATTAAAAATACATATGCAATACAAAATATTTTTACAAGGATTTAACAAATCATTACCTAAAACCTATATAAAGTGCAGTTCCTGCCTTTTATGTAATCGTTATAATTTTATTTAAGATAACAACAAAAATATCTTTGCCTTTTTGTAACAATCTTACACAAAAGTTATGGCAATAACTTTTAATTATGACAGTCATTTGCTCATAATTTTTTTTATTAAATATGTATTCAGTAGAAAGACACAAATCCTCCTTCTTAAGTTCAATTTCTTTTAAATTCATTGTTTGCAATGTATTATTTAAGTCATAAATATTTATACGATATTTTTTAGAAATAAAATGCTACGTGTATCTTGAAAGTTAGATAATACAGAAATGAGTATAAAGATTTTTCATATGGTGTTAACAAAAATTTGTCACCAGCTACGGCCATATTTTTGGCCAGTTAATCTTATAAATTTCATATCACATGATGGAGATGGCTATCTACCCTTGCACTTGCAGAGTCCGAATGGGCGGTACCGCTACATTGCCAGATATTCTGCCGCCAAACATTAGTGTATAAGCACGACTGTGTTCCAGTTTCAAGAGCAATGATGCCAGCGAAATTACAGGGCAAGGAGATAGACCCCCGTTATCTCTGGATGACGAGCGCTACACCGAGCCAATCACGCTGTGTGGTTATGGACAAGCGTGACGCTTACCATAAAGCGCATGATTTACTCGTCTTAACACATTATTATCTGAAAAAAAATCCAACATAGGCGAGTATTTCAAATGGTCATTTGAAATACTTACTACATTCAAGGACTCTTGCAGAGTCCGTCTCGGGTACTACTGCATTTCCAGTCATTCAACCGTAACCAAGCAATCATGTGTATAAAGGTTTTAAAACCGTAAAAGCTCCAATTTAAAGGAAAATCACGCCAGCCTAATTAATGAGCAGAGCCTAATTACTTAGAGATATAACATCTTAAACTTCTGGGTGAAAAGCAGTGTAAAGCCATGTAAGTTTTATGGGGCACTCTGCTTTTATTGGCAAGCGTGTCGCCTACCATGAGGCATACGATTTGCTCATCGTATCACTACTTTATCTAATAATAAAAAAACTATTGAGTCCAGCCTAATGGACGCGCCAATGCGTCTATTTTTACGAGATAAAGTGAAGAGACTGCAAGAGTCGTATCACTTGTGACAAAAATGTGTTGCCTTTTCAAAAAATTAATCACAAGTTACAGCATATGTACACCTGATGGTAAGCAACACGCTCTAACAACTTAGTGATACACAGTATTTTTTAAAACCCCAACACAGTTGTTATTCCTCGTTACAGCTTATAGGTAGAATAACTAGCAATGCTGTGACCGTTAAAGAAAGTCCAGGGCGAAAATACTTAGGATATGAACTTTGTAAGGAACATACAAATTAAAGATTCAAATATACTTAATGAATAATTTTAAACTGTAATTGACTTTGCTTCGAAATCAATTAAAATACTAGTTCTGAAAACAATAACTTTATAAAAACATATTAGTCTTTTTTTTCTGACTTCGTTATGAATATACGTTATTTCAGCCTTATCGTTTATTCCATCAGATGGGGTTTAAGTCTTTTAGTAAAATAGCACACCAAAGGCACGTACACTTGAATTAATGATATTCTATATAATTTTACTTTTAGAACTTTCTAAATGATATTAGTGTTTGATATATGCAACATTTATATTAATATTAACTGTTTCTGTATTATATTTGTATATAAATGTATTTTAAAAAGCCCGTACAAACGTTATTCTGTCTTTATATTATAGCTGGCACAATTACTACTTTAATTAAAATCGAAAAATCGTAATTGTTTCACAAAGGTTTTTGTGGTTAGATTTTTTAGGAAATATTGTGGCCAGACAAACAAGTCGTGCCTAATTGTTAGCGACACTTGCTGATAACAAGTTCCTCGCAACTGCCTGACTGTGCTACGTATGACATCTACAGATTTACTTTACATCTCTTGATAACAAACTGTCTGTCTAAATGATATTGTCCTTTAACCCGGAACACAGTCGAGCATACATATCACGATTAAGTGACAGGACTACCATGCAGTGGTACTACACCAGGTAGCCTCCTAGACAGAAACCTACGACTTTTGATTATCAACAACGAAAAGAGACACATATATAGATAATATAATAGTATAACAAAGAACACACAAAACATATAAGTATTTCACCAATCTGAACAGATGACAGTTATTATTTGGTTTTTACTATTCTATTTTTCCTACGAGTAAAAAAGTCTATTTTAAAATTTTATTACATTAATAAATTAAAATATTGTTAAAAATTGAAATCTGAACATAACGACTATACTGTAACATGAAACCCGACGCTGGCCATTTGCCAACGTGAACTAAACTGCCTACAAAAATTAAGATCTGCACTATCGCGCTGTTCATTCGACTTCGTCTAGATTAAAGTTCTGTAAAGGAAAAACACGTGCATACGATAGATTCCATTTTGTGTTAAAAATGAATAAGTCTACTTTACCACCGGCTTCGATCCCATAATTAAAAAAAATAAATCAAGACCAAAACATACCAGCACCGCACCTATACATACAGTTAGCTCTTTATAGGTAGGTCGGACCAAAGTTAACAAATGCTAAAAAAAATAATACATAAGGATATATAACCTCAATAAAATTCTATGGACACAATAATTTCACTAATATTTACGAATAGTAAATATATTAATCAAAATATTGAATTAAAATCACTACTGAACATAATTTATC
>DWGO01000680.1:0-11247 GCA_018247635.1 Eurytides dolicaon deicoon
TTTACGTATTTTATCGCGTTTATTTACAATTTTATTAATTTCCCGACGAAATTTTAAAATAAACGCTATAAAATCCGTAAATAGTTTAATTCATATTTTTCTTCTTGGGTTAATCTTTTTAAGGGGTTTTTAAGGGCATTGTTGGTTATTCAACTGCTAAATAGTAGTGCGTAAGCACTGCTCTGTTTTGAGTAGTAAAGATGCCAGCCTAATTATTGGGTATATAGATAGAACATCTCAAATCTCTGGGTAACGAACGCAGCTCAGAGCCAAACTTGCTCTATGTAATACTGTGTCTGTAATGGACTGGCGTGACGCTCACTATCAGTTGCACGACTTGCTCGTTCCGTCACTTTATCTCGTAAAAATCCTGTAGAGAAGAGCCTTGACCAGAGCAAAATATAGAAGGAAAAGGCTAATCTATTTTGAGCAATTCAATTACCAGGTCAATAAGTTATACGCCTGATGATAAATATTGGTGCTACATTTGCCTATAACATGGTACCACTCAGCCTTTAAACTAACTGAACAGTTCACTACTTCACTTTGTGCTGTTCACCCAAGGACATAAAGTGATATTACTCTATTCTTTTTCAAAAATGTCTCTTTACCTTTGAAATTGAAAAGTGGCTATACTAGCAAAAATTGGTAACGATGTTATTAGTCAATAAACATAACTAATTTAAATCCAATCTTATTTTTCAATGTTTACTTTAACAGTTTAACTTCCGATTCAGAAAACAAACCAACGTTAGTAATTAGTTTACATAAGGTGTATGTAATTTAGGTTAGGTTAGTTTATACACTGGTTCATATTTGTAATGGAAATATGAAGTCTAATTTTCATTGTGTGGATATGTAAAAACACTTTTATTTTGTTTTTTAATAATTGAACTATATTTACTTTAAACTCTATTACTGCAATTTCTCTCCGAACTCCAGATTTTCATGGCGATAATGACTAATGGAGTTATTCGCACATTGTGATTCAAATTATAAGGTATTGTTTTAAAGTATATATAAGTAGATAAAAAAGAGAAATGAGCTTGCTCGATTTGTTTCAATCACAAACATCTTCGTATTCTTCGAATTTCGTAACCCTCTTTCGTTTCGTGAATCGAAAGTCGAACGACAATCCATCAAAGTATCGCATTACGGAAGTTTTTTTCGTCTGAACGTCGAGTCGAATGTCGTTTCGGACGTTTACGAGACGCGTTCGAAGCTAACGATGAACTTCACAATCTGTTATTTTTTTACGAGATAAAGTGATGAGACGGGCATGTCGTGCGCCTGATGGTAAGCGTCACGCTTGCCCATAGCAACACAATACCACACAGAGCGTGTTTGGCTCCGTGCTGGGAGAGATATTAGACGGTCTATCTCTTTGCCCTGTAATCTCGCCGACATCATTGCCTTTGAAACCGGAACACAGTAGAGCTTACACACTATTGCTTGGCGGCAGAATATCTGGCAATGCAGTGGTACGGCCCCAATCGGACTCTGCAAGAGCCCTTCCACTTAAGTGCTGTGCAGTATTCTCGTATTTCACATATTTACGACGCTCCGCTGATATAAATAAGCTTTCACATTTTGTTGTAAACAAAGAAAGTGGAAGCTTAGACTTACTTCACACTACACTTCACCTTTCTATTTTTTAATGTTGCTATAATAAGGTAACATATGGATATGACATATGAATCATTAACACTTATTATACACATTAATAAGAAAAATATTTATAAACAAACTAAAGACTACTAGGAGGTAAACTTTGTGAGTTTTTTTTTCAAGACAAAGTTTTTTTTAAGACATTGTAAACAATATTAGTACATATTACCAGATAACACGCTACATAAAGCTCTATATCGGCCAATTGTCATTGGTAATTTTTTTTCCCAATGGTTCAGTTTCCGTCGTTTTAGAGTTATCATCGGTGAATTCATGAGTTATAATTTATGGGTGATAAATATCCCTTGTTGCACCAGCTGGGACCGCTTCCTGTGGATCAGTTAACATCCGTGTTATTTTATCCCGTTAATTGGTCATTCTAGACGTGATCGCTTCATTCAGCTATTTATGGAACAACTATCCGAACTGTTAGCTGCACACGATGACGATTTAACGATTTTTTTTTATGGAGTAGGAAGGCAAACGATCAAGCGGCTCACCTGATGGTAAGCGAGTACCGCCGCCCATGGACATTCGCAACATCGCGGGACTTGCGAATGCATTGCCGACCTTTAAGGTGGGAATTGTTTGCTGGGAAGGGAAGGGAGGGAAGGGATGGGCAACCGGCCACGTCACTCAACGGACGAAACGCGGAAGTATAAATACTTCCACTTCACACCGATTTTCTGTGAGGTCGTGGTACTAACTCGGTGCGAGCCAGCCCTAATACGGCTGCAACTGGAGCTGCTGCGTGGCTCTACCACCGAAAATATTTAATTGTGTTCCGTCTATAATATATGTTTTTAACGAGACGAGCAAGTCGTGCGCCTGATGGTAAGAGTCACGCTTGCCTATAACAACACTGTGGTACTGACCACACATAGCGTGTTTGGCTCTGTGTTGCGCTCGTCACCCAGAGATATAAGATGGTCTGTCTCTTTGCCCTGTCATTGTTCTGGCATCATTGCCCTTCAAACCGGAACATAGTAGTGCTTACACATTACTGCTCGGCGGCAGAATATCTCGCAATGCAGTGGTACCTCTCCAGTAGGACTCTGCAAGAGTCCTACCATTTTAATTACGCTAATATCATTGCCTTTGAAACCGGAACACAGTACTGTTTGGCAGCAGAATATCCGGGAATGCACTCCTACCACTTTGTAAACCTCTGTACTACGTCATGTAAACGTGTATGTAATATTTTTGAGCACACAGAGTATTTTATTACACAAAAATCCAGTCTTTGCGGTCCGCATATCGAAATACTTGCGAGAAGCCGCAAGACTTCTTTATAAATTATCACCGACTACCTCTAGCTGGTAATTAAACGCGGTGTACGAAGTCAAATTACCCGTGTATCGGCTTGTTGTGACATGGGAGGTTTTCGCTTTCTGTGTTCCTCCTTTCTATATATAATGAGGTTTACGCTAACGCGATCGAGTTGGTAAATGAAGTGAGCGAAAACTCGCACGAAGGACACTGACATGTCTTTTAATATTTCATCTTATTATTATTGTGCCTCTTCACTACTGAAGTTGGCCATTAGTTTTTATTTATTTATTTACGTGATAAAGTGACGAGACGACCATGTTGTACGCTTGATAGTAAGCGTTACGCCTGTCCATAACAACACAGTACCACACAGAGCGTTGTTGGCTCTGTCCTGCGCTCGTCACCCAGAGATATAAGACTTATCTCTTTGCCCTGTGATTATACTGACATCATTGACCTTCAAACCGGAACACAGCAGTGCTTACACACTACAGCTTGGCTGCAGAATAACTGGCAATGCAGTGGTACCGCCCCAGTCGGACTATGACTATGTTCTTTGAACTTCGCTCTATCCATGGCCAGGCGAAATAGTTTTTCGACAGAGGTGATGCCTGTCCACTCCCTGATGTTTCTCAGACTTTTAATATTTAGAGTCAAAGTCAAAATTTGTTTTATTCAAAGTTGGATTGCTTCACAACCTGTTTTTGACGTCAACATAAATACATAAATAACATTTACTACCTGTTCGGAAAAAATGCCTCAGTCCTGAGAACTGGGGAAAGAAACGCAACGGGACTTTTAACTCTCTCTCTCTCTCTCTTTTTTTTGTTCCCTAATATTTACAGACCTATAAAAAGATTTATTTAACCTATCAGGATGTTAACCCTGCTATTTTTACTAAAACTAGCGATCACCTAAAGGTCAAAACTCGAATAAAGAAGGTTTTTATTGAAGAGTTACTATATTATTTGTAATTGCATATCACAGTTTTATGTTTGTGACATTTGCTCAAATCTTCTGATCGTTTACGTATGTATTATGTATATATATATAACGCGAATCGTGGCCAATTGTCAAATAAATTTCTTGATTCTTCTCGATTGTAATGGATCTATGGCAAATTTGGTACCATAGAAATTTTAGGTCCCATGGGACATTGATCTTTTGGAATACCTCCCAAACTAAAATAAAAAGGTACTTTGGTTGAAGGAGGTATTATTAGGTTTATTTATTAATAATCGGTTTATATTGTTTAATAATAATAATCTTTATTAATTGAGTAGTGTCAGCATGATTGCTTACCCATATCAGCACAGTGCACAGTTCAATGCTGCGCTCGTCACCGAAGGTATGTGATACCCAGTAGTAACATTAAAAAACTGTCCTTCAAACCGGATCCCAGTGATTTTTGCTATGCAATGCTTGATAGTATAGTAATTGGTAATGGTGCGGTATATTCCGAGTCGTACTTTGCAAAAGAATTTTATTCATGACATTAATTCAAATACTAAAAATTTTTGCTATTTGAGTCGAGAAGTGATTCGATGCGTCGAAATAAAAAACATGTAATCAAACTCTTTTAAACTATTCTTAAATTAATTAACAATAATTTTGAATTAATTTAAACTGTATTATTTAATTAAACTATATATAATTAAAATATTTTTATTAACTATGTTCTTGTTACTATTTTTAATATTTATATCGTATTAATTATTTTTTTATTATTACGCATCTGCAGTCATCAACTTATTCCTCCAACTTGTTATTGATGATCCGGTAACGCCCTCTGGCGAGAGAATGATGTACGAGATATGGAAAATTATAAAGCGGTGCGAAAAAGTCTGTACTCGGCCGAGAAGCTTGTAATATTATTTTTTAATGAAAATGATAACACGAAGCCTCTTATATTAAATTCTTACTAAGTAACCAGGAAGAAATAAATCTTTTTTTCACGAGATAATGTGGCGAGACGAGCAAGTCGTGCGCATGATAGTAAGTATCACGCTTGCTCATAACAACACAGTACCACACAGAACATTCTTGGCTCTGAGCTGCGCTTGTCACCCAGATATATGAGATGGTCTATCTCTTTGCCTAATTGCGCTGGCATCATTTCGCTTCAATTGGAACACAACAGTGCATAGGCACTACTGTTTGGCGGTTGAATGTCTAGCAATGCAGTAGTACCACCCCAAATGGACTCTGCAAGAGTCCTAACTTCTAGAAACTCCTAATTCCTACTTTATATCGATGTGTAAATTAATTCCAATGACATCTGTAATGCAAATAGTACAATACGAGGATAAATGAGGAGAGGAACACAGCAATCCAATTGGTAGGACTCTTGCAGTGTCTGACTTGGGCAGTAACACTGCATTGCCAGATATACTGCCGCCGAGCAGTAGTGTGTAAGCACTACTGTTCCGGTTTAAAGGGCAACGATGCCCGCGAAATTACAGGGCAAAGAGACAGACCATCTTATAGCTCTGGGTCACGAGCGTAGCACACAGCCAATCACGCTCAGTGTGGTACTGTGTTGTTATGGGCAGGCGTGAACGTTTACCATCAGGCGCACGACTTGCTCGTCTTGGCCCTTTAATCCCGTAAAAGAGCAATGCTTTGCGGTTAGATAACTACTAATTTAGAGATAATTCCCAAACAGACACCGCAAAAACGTGTTGCCATATTATTTCTTTTGGAACAATAACAGTGAAGCCACCAGAGAAAATAAGCAATTGAATAGTGATAATTTAATAAACTCGCCATCTTGTCATTTCTAGGAGCAACAATGTTCAATCTCGAATGCAATAGCGAACCGTCCATAACGTCTGTTCCTGGTACTGCGTGTGTATGTATGTATAATTGTTAGGCTCCCCGTATACTCCCATACAAGTCAGAATACAAGCAATTGTAATTAATTATTATTATATAATAACATATAATTTTATATTGTACGTTATATTTTATTGCGATTAAGTAAGATCTTTTCGTTAGTACTAAAAATAAATTTTAAAATTTACACTTCCGAAGTTATACACAGCACCTTGAGGGTTTATGTTAAAAATAATACTTAAAAATATACTTGAAAAAAGTCATTGAAGTCATTTTTTGACGTGTAGTATTTGCGTAAATAAAAGAAATCATTAAGCTAATCACCATCTTCTCGTCAAAATAAATCTACTATGAAATAGATTACATATATAAAATTCCATGTGAATATTTCCAAATATTCCTTATTACATTTATGGATATTTATTAAGTTTGATAAGTGGTAAGGGCACTCCAAACTTACAAGAAATTAACTGTCCTCATACAAATAAAAAACACACTCATCTGGCACTAAATAGCTCGGTAAAAAGGGAACTAACAGAGGGCGTAAGTTTTTTATATTCAATACTTAGCTTTTCCAGCGACTTTGTTCGTGTGAATTTAGTTTTTTTTTTCGTTATTTTTCTAGACAAAATAATATATGTAGCTGTTAAAAAATTATGTATATTTGTCGGTCTACTGCTTTCAGATTTATAAAGACATAAATATACAATATACAGAAAACAGCTCCTACCATTAACATAGATTAATTCATAAAAAAATAACCTTTAAGGAAAGCAAGCTGAAATCAACATACATTTATCTATCTATCTAAAATATATTCGAATTTTCCCACGACTTTGTCCGTGTGGATTTCGATTCTAACGATTTTTTTTAAATTTCTTAAATCTATGCCAAAAATCACTCCTCACTTCCTCCACTATAAGGTGACCACATGACCATAATCGTAAAAGAAAATTATCAGACTTGCGTGTTTGTCGTCCAGTGTGCGGGAGCCCTTATAGCCGTCAGCATACGCCTTTACGATCAATAACACTAATAAGTTTGAGGATTTTATTAAACTTCATCGTCCATCAATTGGCAGATGCAATAGAAACTTCTTGGGAGTCTAGTGTGCGGTATATTGAATGAATCCATAGGAATACACCGCCAAGATGTAGAATGTTTTTGAATTGAATGAAAATTAAATTTATGTGACAATATATTAAGGAACTTAATGAGAATTCCGTTAGTTTTAAATATTATAATGTAAAAGTTTTAAGTGTTACTTTATGTGTATAATTATTTTAAGTTTCACCAAGTTCATCAAAAGCGCCGCAAAACGCTTCGAGTTGCTGGTAGGTTCAGGCGAACGTTCAGGTACGGTCTCGAGTGCAAAGGGAGAAAAGTAATCGACATATTTAAATCATGTTTAGTTTGTTTAAGACACTTATTAATTTACAATTTATTAATTATTATTAATAAATACTGAGATCAGTTGCAATAGTGAGACAGATGATTGTGTGCAGTACGTTCGATTGCACACATTTATTTGACTAATAATAACAGTGCTGATACTTGGTTTTCTTTGTCTTGTTTATCGTTATGAAACGCCTTTAATAGAGAAAATGCAAATAATTCAAAATAGATGTTCTATTCGATGTCATATTTCCGAGATTCGATTGATCCATTTAATAATTTTAATAAAACCTTCCTCAATATATGTATATTAAACTTATTTTACCATCATTATAAATAAAGCCACACTGAAAACTAAATTTCTTTCATATAAATTGGTCGGCACCCGAATTCAACGAAATGATAGATCACTGTATATTTAAAGTATATTTAACTCGAGTGGGATAACCTGTGGGTCTGAGTGATCGTAATTCAACTGCATCCCAACAAGTAATAATATTTTTCTAAGCACTCTTGCAGAGTCCAATTGGGGCGGTACTGCGGCATTGTCAGTTATTCTGACGCCAAGCAGTAGTGTGTAAACACTGCTGTGTTCCAGATTGAAGAGCAATGACAGCGTAATTACAGGTCAAAGAGATAGACCATCTTAAAACTCTGGGTGACGAACGCAGCACAAGACCAAGCACGCTCTGTGTGGTACTGTGTTATTGTGGGCAGGCGTGAAGCTTACCATCACGACTTGCTCATATCGTCACATTATCTGCATATTATATATACATATATTCATTAGATATATATTACGTGAGATTCAATCCCACTACCACACAGCTGGGCTACCGTCAATGGGGTTCGAACGGTCACGTGTCGATCCGCAAATCACGTTTCTCAATTGCTTCATTGCATAAGTTACGTGCAACCGTTTCTCGCCGTCACGTGTTGCAGGCGACCAGTGTTATTAGATAAGTGGGATTGTATCCCACGGGAGATCCGCTCCCACCTTCTTGACTCACTTCGATCGGTGCACGTGCTCTTCTAGAATTTCCCGATCGTTCCCGAAAAAGAATGAGCTTCATGTGAGAGTGGTCTGGCCTAATAGCAGCAACTAATACACTACTTTGGTCGTGTTATGACCACTAGTGGTCGCCTTGAAATCAAAACTCAGCCAAAGAAGTTTATACCACAGAGTAACTATATCTTTTTATATTAGCATATTATACGTTTCTAATTGTGACATACGCGAATATATCTACAAAAAGTGTACAAAGTTTTCTCTTCGCGTATTAATATATATGTAGTTTCTAAGACTTAAGTTAAATCTAATTTAAGAAGTTTATTTTGACCTTTATTACCCTACGTTTCGAATATTTTACTGAGTCCATGATCATGGGACAGACGTTAAATACGAAAAATCGTTATATTCTAAGACTATTTAATTTCGGCATTATTTCGTTATTAGGCCTGCGGTTACAAAACCTATTGACCGATCTATGTACATAGGTAAGCGGAACTCAATGCAATAGCATCGGCATAAATTATTCCTTAAGCGTTTCGTTAACATCTCAATAACTACTTGAGATGCCAATTGACATAGCACTTGTATTATTTTTTTTTTTGTATTAACCAGTTAACTGTTTGTGTTATAATGATTTTATATGAGTTATAATGATGTTTTATCTTTTGTTTACGCTAATACTTGACATAATAAAATGAAACTCTTTACGGAAATTAATAATAATATTTTTTACAACGACATCAATATTGACAATGGAACATCCAACACCCTCAATCCCTCTTCTGTGTCTACGAACGCTGTAAAGTGTTTTAAAATTTTAAATTAAGAATAAAATACGATAAAATCTATAAAAAGTTTCATTTAAACCAATTATAGATTTTGTTCTACATTCACACCGTACACCTGTAACTTGCCATCGAAGTCACGTGGCAATTTCCAAGACATGCTGCAATATACCGAGTTCAACTGGCGTTGTCTATTAAGAAAATAGCTAGCAATCGAATTATGGTCCCTCTGAGAGGACCTGTCATAACTGCACCGGTGCAACAACATGATTGATATATCGCCGCATCTGTGCGAAAGAGACGACTGATAGAAAGAGACGGAAGTCATGGGAAGACGATAAAGAAACACGTTTGACACCCACGTATTTTTCTAGACTGCAGCTGACGTGTTACTTTTTCGATAAAGTCATTCAGCCGCTAGTCGTTAATGTCATTTGAATAGAATATTTTTTAAAACTAAAAGAAAAATTAAACTAGAGAAAATAAACTAACAAGTCGAGCGCCTGATGGTAAGCGACACACTTGCAAATGACAACAAAGCCTCACACTGGTATTTCAAACTGAACCAGCTAAAAACTGCTCGGTACTGCGCTCGTTATCCAGAGTTATAAGATGTATATCTGCAATTACGTTGGTAACACTGTCCTTCAAACCGGAACATGTAAGTGCTTTGCATATTCCAGAATATATCGCGTTAGTGGTGGACAAAATACGACGTTTAACGTTATATAAAATACAGCGTGAGTTCTATAATATGAAAGTTATGTTCAATTTTAAAAATGATCTAAACTCTTGCCACGACTTTTTTATTTTTTGTTAATAAAAACAAAACAAGCAATCCGGTTCGACGGGCAACGTTATAAGTAAATATAGTAGGACTCTTGCAGAGTTCGACTGCGGCGGTACACTGCATTGCTAAGTATTCTACCGGCGATCAGTAGTGTGTAAGCACGACTGCATTCCGGTTTAAAGGGCAATGATGCCAGTATAATTATACGGCAAAGAGATAGACCATCTTAAATCTCTGGGTGACGAACGTAGCACAGAGCCAAGCACGCTCTGTGTGGTGCTGTGTTGTTATGCAGGCATGACGCTAACCATCAGGCGCATGACTTGATCCCACATACTAAACTCTTTTACCGGTCTTCTTTGAGTTCTTTGTTATGTTGTTTTATAAGATCTTGACTCTTCTAATGAATGATGAAACTGAGCTTAATTCAATTAGACTTTTACAAGCACTTTTTAATCGTCAATGAAGTCAAATCGTGAGGACGTGACCACCGGCTCCTAAAGCAGTTCTGCTGAGAAGAGCCGGCAAGAAACTCAACAGTTGCTCTTTTAAAAATCAAATTACAATTTTTTATATAATCACAACTCTGTGGGTCAATATATTCTAATTCCACACATCTTTGTCAACTAAAAACTCTTGGATAGAATAGTATGTTCTGCTAAGTAATATGTTTTTATTCTTAGCTCTAAATTTTTCACAAGGTAATTCATTCACAGAGTAGTCCTATGAAGGATTTTTTTACATTTTTTAAGATGGAACCTAGGCGTTACCAGTTTATTGCTATATATTAAAAAACTATAAAAATGCTATAAACAACCATTCAATTTACATAATATTGATGCTAAAGCTGATGAAACCACAAATTTGGGACGCAGTTGTTCATCCGACCGGACCCCAATATTAGTATAACCGCTATCACGCTGTCAATGTCACGCCCCGACGGGATATTGCCAACAAACACGCCGTGACCGCAAACACGCTTTGTGTACGACACGAGCTTTATTTATTCCTCAAGTCCAATGTTCTTTGATCTCCGTAGATATAGAATTATTTTGCTGTATTATCTGTATTTGGGCCGTATTATTTTTTGAAAAATAATGTGGTTATGTAAAAAAATGTTTTATTTTAAAAAAGTAATCATCTCTAAACATCTAAAATGATATAAAAAAATCAGTGGACATTATTTCTGAATACGCTGAAAACTATTGTACTAAAACTAAGCTCAGCAATCGGAAAACTAACTCCGTGTCAACAAAATACATATAATAAATATTTAATGTTTAATAACTGTAATGATCAAGCCTATATGTTCTATTTTATTTCTAAAAAAACGTGAGATAAAGTGACGAGACGAGCAAGTTGTGCGCCTGATGGTAAACGTCACGCATCATAACAACACAATACCAAACAGAACGTGCTTGGCTCTGTGCTGCGCTCGTCACCCAGAGATATTAGATGGTCTATCTCTTTGCCCTGTAATTTCGCTGGCA
>DWGO01000681.1:0-11244 GCA_018247635.1 Eurytides dolicaon deicoon
TGTCAAGTACTCGCGTAAATAAAAGAAATCATTATCCTAACAACATTATAAACAAGCAAATGTTGAGTTTTTTGCCGGCTCTTCTCAGCAGAATTGCATTCCGAGCTGGGGGTAACTTTCTTACGAACTAAGATGTACAAATAACGATTCAAAGCCTATTTGATTTGAAGGCCTATTTGAATATTATTAGTTCAACACAGTCGACATACAGGACCCCGACTCCTTAGCTGACAATCCCCTTACCTTGTCAACTCACTCATGTCATCATAATATAGGTTATATGCAACTCATGGAATTGTAGCATTTTTATTGCCCGGTGTTCCGATGAAGCTTTACTGAGTCGCACATAACAAAAGCAGAAACTTCAGTCATCATTATCGAAATCATCAGTCAACATTAACCATTTGATTGTTCATATTTTCTCTATTTGTTCAATTTTCACCTCTTCCTAATACTACATTAAATTACAGATATTTTAAATATCGTTTAATATCGTGGATCTTTAGTGTTAAATCAGCATACCTATGACAAGAGCGGGGACTTTCTGCGACGGGTTGATGGTACGGTACTGCTCCGTGAGATGGTGTTTCTCGCCAACAATGTCAACATTCTTCTCTTCGAACGGTATACGTTTGAAGTGCAAGCCGGCGCGCACCCGCCAAGAGCACGATGACAACCAGAACGCGTACAGAGTTGCTCGCTTCCCCACCTAAGTTCGCAAATACAAATAATCATTTGTTTCTCTTAACCTGAGTCTGAATTCCTGTTGATCATGAAGCTGACAGTAGAATAAAAACAACTTAAAGTTTTTATTAGTGGTACGATTCTTGCATAGTCCGACTGAGGCGGTACCACTGCATTGCCAGATATTGTGCCGCCAAGGAGTAGCGTGTAAGCACTACTGTATACCGGTTTGAGAGACAATGGTGCCAGCGTAATAACAGAACAAAGAGATAGACCATCTTAAATCTCTGGGTGGCAAACGCAGCACAGAGAGAAACATGCGCTTTGTGATACTGTGTTGTTACGGGTAGGCGTGACGCTTATTATCAGGCAAGCGATTTGTTCCTCTTGTAACTTTAAAAAAGTAAAATGTGACAATAGACAGTGTGACCCGCCTGGCTCATATTGCGTTCATGAGCTAGTTTTGAATATTTAATTATGGACGGATTAAATAGTAATTAAACGGCTATTTAAATAACGAAATTGAATCTCAAGAGCGGTGATTTAATAGATTGATTCTACTTATTACGCTCGTAAAATCATTTACGATCGTAATAAGTAGAATTTTCTCCGGTATACTTTATTGTTCAGGAAACTGGGAAATTAAAATATTTATTCCTTATATGTTGATTAACTGTACTTTTTTTAAGGGTATGCATACCTACGGTTATGTTCGCATACAAAACTATAAAAAGGTAAAAAATTGTAAAAAATCCAACACACGTTTATTTTACGACTCCCTTTTGAAGGTTAAAATTTATTACACGTAAGTGAGAAGTGACGCAGATAGTGGGACGGGAATGTCGAGTGTGGTGAGAACAAGCTTAGCGAAATAGAATTACGCACTTGAAAGTTACGGTTTGTACAGTTGTGGTTTTAAATTCTCTCAAACGTTTCTACATATAGTAAACCAGTTTTGTATTCTGATTTTGTTTATTAACCTTAGATAGTACAAATATATAATGTCAATGAATGATGAAAATAATAATTAAAAGCAATTGGTTGGCAATAATAATTAAATAAAATTGCAAATCTAAAAAATATTCTTAAACTTTTATTAAAATTAGGTAAAAATTGAGGTTAGAGAGGTAATAATTTCGTTAACACTGTAACAATTTTTCTGTTTTTGTAACGGTACAATTGCAGTGTCCAATATTGACAAACATGTTTTATCAGTGATGTCAAGTGTCAGAAATGTAATGATGATGAGGGCTAACCTACAAAAACTACTGTTTTAAATGTTAGAAATATATATCTTAAATTAAAAACAAATAATATTATAAAAATAAACTTACCCCCATTGTGAAACTAAACACTTTTTCTGTAGTTATATATATGTATCTTAATAGCTATATTTAATTAATAAGGAGTTTACCCATTGCTTGATATATTGATAAAACAGTACGACAATTTAGTGATAACTGTATATGAAAGTCAAAGTAATTTTACGCTTCAACAGCAGATGGCGTTATTTTTAATGTCAAATTGTATACTTGGTCTCAGAATTAGATGACTAAAATGTAAACAAAGAAATGTTAATGTGACACTCGAAAAGGTGCTTCACCTTTTATTTTTAGGTGCTATTTACAAAATATTATTTTTCATATAATTAGCTACGATTTCGGTAATGCAAAAAAAAAGGTATAATATAAAATTTTATTCACTATCTGATTCAGAATCTGAATCAGACGGTGATGTTGATAAGAAATTTTTCAGTAACATAATCGAGTTTTCAGAGTACTTTATTTAAAAAAAAATTGTGTCGTTTAGCAATCTTGCCATTTCTGCGGTGTCCTCTGCTAAACCTTTTTCAATTTTTTTTTTAAATTCAATCATTTTAAAAATTGTATTGTGCCCCCTCTGTTTTATAAGTGTGTTTGTAAATTTTCATGACTATTACTTTTTCGTACGCATTCATATGCGTACGGGGCTATCTTTCATTCTAGAGGGATCAGTTTGAAGTTCCATGTCAACATTATTTACGAAAAACAAAAAGAGTACAAATTAACAAGCAATGAACAAAAACTTCAGAGAAACGACGCACGAATTACGAAAAAAATGGCGTCTTCAAAAATGTTTTGTATGCCAGTCGTGTTCCCAGTACAATAAAATTATTTATTACCGTAGGCGTAATATTTTGTTATAATTATTGTAAAAAAAATTATGCAAATACGCATACTGTAATATGTAAAATTGTTTTATGTTTTATCGGATTTCAGAGTAAACATATTCCAAAACGATTATTATCGTCCAAAATAGAAAACTAACATTTAAAGAGTATTTTTTTAGCGCCTTTAACATGTTTGTTTACATTTTTAGTCATCTAATTCTAGGACGAGGTATAAATGATTTATTATATTTACGCGAATACTTGAGATTATAAAATAAAACTATTTACGGATTTATCTCGAAACGCCTGAAAGTTAAATTTAAAAAACCTCGATAAATTCCTTAAATATTTCTTTTCTTCATAGTATACGGCTCATATTGAAATAAAAGCTGGGAAAGTTAAATAAAAAGGAATTAAAATACACACTAATGCTGATGATATACATTCTGTTTATTTACATATTATATTTCGACATAATATTCTAAACAAGTTTACCGCCATTACTCATTCACTAATATTTTGTTTCTATAATTGTAAACATCTATTTGTAAAATATTTATGCATTTATCAAAGTTAATTATTTTATTCAAGTTTAACTTTATTTTTGTCACTAATACTTTTAATATATATTAATAACTTTTGAACGTTATTTAAAAGTGTAATATGTTACTAATCTGATTACCACAAGTTAAAATTTTATTTTTTGGTAAATATAAGTAGTTACCCCATTATTATCGCATTTAAAAGAAACATCTTTAATAAAAGATAAAATATGCTTCTTAAAAAGCTTTAAAGTTCACAATTTACAATTATGCCAAATGTTAAAAATATAAGTAGCTGTAGGTTTCGAGGTGTTTTTTAAACATAAATTAATTCGAAAAAAGTGACTCATCAATTTGGTCCTATTTATATCAAAAATTAATTCTAATATAAAAACAATATGTCTACGTTAATATAAAAAAAATACTTTGAAAAATTACTTACTCCTAAATATTATATTGCTTGCGGTACGACGTACTTAGTTATTTGTCAAAAACAAAAAAAAAACAATTAAATATAGACGTAGATGCTAACAATAAAGACAAATTACCAAATAATCAAATATTATCCAGATAATATTTGTTTCTGTACCTGCTATTACAGATGTGTTAAATGAAAAGCTTTTACCTAATTTGTTTAGAAGAGTATTTTTTTCGTACAATAGGAAGAAGTAATAATTATATAATAGTACAAAATATGGGCTATTTCTGTATTAACTTGCTATTTAAGCTTTCATTGCAATCGCGATATTTTGTTTCTTATCTTCCTTTTATGAGCGGAAGATCAAATTATTCATTAATTTATTACATTATTGTTCTGTATATTCACTAAATTTATGAGTACATCGTAGCTAAAGTGTATATGGAAAGCTAGGTTTGCTACATAATAATTATTGTTCGTTTCATTATTTTCTTTCGGTCTTAACCCCATCGTAAGGGCGAGCCAGGTGGTCGGATGAATGTGGCTCTTGTTTGCGCGGTAACAATTCCATTTCCTTTGTTATCAGGTAAACCGTAAAATGCATGCAGATGTCGTCGATGATGAAGCTCGTGTCCTCTGTGTGATAGACTCTGTAGCCGGCTCCATAGAGAGAAGAGCCGTTTCTTCACTGCTTTCTTTTTGCCCGACGAACTTCCTGTAAAACATAGCGACACAGCGCTACTTAATTTTTTTTGTACACTTCATATGGCAAATTTAAATGTATTTATTGAAATGTACACATTTTAAGCAGCATAAATATGAAATTATATTAGATCAAATAAATAAATGTAATATTGGGATGAGTAAATACGTTATTATAAATTTATTTTGTTCATAGGATTTTTGTGAAGTCATGTAGAAAGAATTTGTCGTGAAATTGAATGATTAAATTTAGTGAAATTAATTTATATAAATACACGATTATATTCATCGCAACGATTTCATTTAATTTTTCTCGTTTTATGAAGTTTACCGTTACAATAAAGTCTTATTCAAGGCTATGTCTAGACATAGCCCTAGGGCTAAATTCATATTAATCCATTACTGCGTGAAAGCGACAACCACCAACTATTATGGCAATTGCTGTATTAAATAGTAAGGATATAAATATGTATATTAAAGCATATGAATTAGTGTTAATATTTCGCTTTAAAATTAGTATTTCTCTAGTAGTCATTCGGAACATTTTCATTTTTGTATATTCATTACTAGTCTATAACAAGTATTTTAAGTCATACACTTCTCACCTATATCAGATATGAATGATCCCTCGTCAGCATTTTCATTATCTTCGTTATTGGTGGGTTCTTCTCTCTTAACTTTTACTAACTTGGCTGTAGATTCAATATCGTCCATATAGTAATTATTGTCCAGAACATTTCTTCCTTGATCCTTTTCAGACTGTAATGGATATAAGTCTGGATATTGATTTAAGTCGTCTCTGTTTGCGTCGTCTCGTAAATACGTTAATTGCACTTTAAGAACTAAGAAGGGGTTAGAAGCGGCTACTACGTTTTCATAAACGTTGCGATCACCATCAGTACTCTGAACTCTGAATTCGTTGGTTGTATAATCATGGAAGTTTTCATTAATTGGTTTTGAGAAACTAGGCTTAGCTATATCAGTTTCAGTTTTTTCATCTCGTGTATACTTTGAATTTTGAAGTCGGTCCAATTGCCTTGGGTAGTTGTGCCACTGCTCTTTTCGGTACCCTTTATCATCGTAAATATCCTCTTTTTCATATCTCTCATCTATATCTCCTACGTCTCCATTGCTGTTGTCATTGCTCATCGCCCGGGTTATTTCCTTAAAATTTGGTAGCGCTACGTAATTATCTCGTGGCGCTATGTTGTTATAAAAAATATTGTTGGGTAAATCACTATTTTGATAAGTATTCAAATATATATTGTCATCACTTTGGTCGTCTGTGTTAAATGCTTGTACAGTATTTCTATCGGATAAAATTGGAAGAACATCACTCGCCGAGAGCGCCACCGTTGTCAGCATCAATATTGGAAGCATAGATCGGCACATCTGAAACAAATGAAATTAACATTTGTTTGTGTTTTTCAGTAGTAAATCTCAGCATAAGAATTAAGATTAAAGATTTATTCAAAGATTAAGTCAAATGATAAATGAATTTGCATTGGATTCTAAAGATGAATTCGAAGATGTAAAGGCATTGTAAGTAAACGAGATTAGCATTTGGCTTCAGTTTGTGAAGAACAGAAGCGAGCACTCCCTTGAATTAATTCAAGTTTTATTGCAAACAATTGTCAAATTATTCCACCAAACAGCTGTGTAGTATTGGTTTCTGGTTGCTTCGTGATTTGTGAGAAGTATATGAAGTAGATAAACTCCTAATTTTACTTTTTTAACTATGTTACGTTTGCTGTATACCGTTTTCATGTCGCAAGAATTGATTTAGGAATAGACCAATATTTATTTAGGATTTGATTTCAAGCCGATTAATAATAAAATTAAACTGTTTACTAGATTTCAAACACTTTAAATTGGTGAAGTCTTTCGTTCTAATGTCAAGATAAATTTGTCTTTCAGGGCACGTCTGCTAACTCACACTGTTTTAAATGATGCCACAATGGCATTGAAACGAGGATGCAGTCTAGGTTATTAATGGACTCTTGAAAAGTTCATTATTAATGGCCGTTGTCGTTTGTCCATAAGAAAAATGTCGTCCGTCAATGCACATAGCATTTAAAAATAGCCCGACAATTTATGATCTTTCCTTAGAATAACTTCTTTAACAATGTTAAAGATATTAAGGATCTTTTGAATGTTTTATGGTTTCGGAAACATATATACATGTTAATATTAATGATAATAATTTTTATTTACATAGATTTTTTTATCTGTCTTTACGTTTTATGTTTGTTCGGTGAAATATTTATTTTCTCCTATTTGATTTGAAATGTTTGTCGAAACATTTAGAATATCAAATATATATTAAAATATTCAAAGTATTTTTTTTAAACAACAAATAACTTTTATTTACATAATTTGACAACTCGGTCGATGGCCTCGAATTCTCCCGCCTCATTTGGAATAGACACAACTTAGTCTGCGCAAACACTCAACTCTCAACACGTATTACAATTCTATTCTTTTCCAATGTTTGTGTTTTGCATTATCTTGGATGATACCAAATAAAACTGTTTGAAATTTCTTGCAAAATGTACAGAATGATTTTATATTATACATCGAGATTTACTGTAAACGAAATTGAAATATAACAAATAGTTTTCTTCTGTTTATGCGAATACTTGACATTATAAAATAAAACTATTTACGGATTTATTTTAAATTTTTAATTTCCCGACGTTTCAAACACTTTACAGCGTTCATGGTCACGCGTTCATGAACGCTGTGAAGTGTTTGAAACGTCGGGTAATTAAAAATTTAAAAATAAACGCGATAAAATCCGTAAATAGTTTTATTGTATAACAAATAGTTTGTTTAAACAAATGACACCGACCGACCGATTGACCTTGATCAATTTAAATTTGAGATCATGAACATTGATTTAAAATACATAGTTATCCCTTGAGCTAGTTGGTAAGTGATAGGACTATTTTTGCAGTCTGTCTAGGAAGGTTACCAGTTATTTTACCAGAAGTAATGATGCGTAAGCACTACTTTGTTCCGGTTTAAAGTGCAATATTACTGCAATATACTGTGAATTAAATCTTAGGTTGATGAGCATAGCGAAGAATCACGCAGATTCTGTGTGGCATTGTGTTGTGAATGGGTAGGCGTGTCGCTTATCATTAGATGCTCGTCTCGTCACTTTATTCTCCTATAAAAATATTTAAATATTAATCATTTTAAGATTTAAGGTCTTATCAGAATTAAATAGTTATGTTTATTATGATGGTAGAATCAATTTCGTATCAGGCCATAATAGTTTATATCGTATTTACATTATCCCCTTAAGAATATTGCGATCGAAAAAAAAGTGTTATATATAGACCAATCGGGTATAAACGTCATAATGTTGGTAAGGGAATTTGTTTGCACAGATTATATTTGTATCTATTAGGATAGAAACCGAATCCTTACTATATATTTGTACGTATTAAGTGTTTATACACACGTGCTCCTTTTGTTTCGCGCGGTGCAAACAAGATTTTCCCCTCGGGTCGTTAGACAAAAGAAACTCTATAACGCCACAAAGCGTTAGTAGGAAAAGAACAGTGTTGTTAGTGATGTACGTAAAAGTAATATTTTGTTTTTCCTTTGTCCTTTATACGTTAGCTGTATCCGTATCTGTATATAATGACGTAGTTGCTTTTAGTCTATGCGGCTGTATAAAGCCTGTAAGTGGTAGGACTCTTGCAGGGTCCGACTGGGGCAGTACCACTGCATTGCCAGATATTCTGCCCCCAAAGCAGTAGGTTGTAAGCAACAAATAAATGTGTTCCGGTTTGAAGGGCAACGTTGCCAGTGAAATTAGGGGGCAAAGAGATAGACCACCCAATATCTTTGGGTGACGAGCGCAGCACAGAGCCAAGCACGCTCTGATGCCAATGAAATAAAAGGTCAAAGAGATAGACCATCTAATATCTGTAGAGCGTGCTTGACTCTGCACTGACTCAAGCACGCTCTGTGTGGTACTGTGTTGTCATGGGCAGGCGTGACGCTTACCATCAGGTGCACGACCTGCTCGTCTTGTCACTTATTCTCCTAAAAAAAAGCTACATCGGATCACCGAACCTGTGGAAATACTAAGTTTCTACGAGTTGGACGTTAGCTGTATAACGTAGGCACTGTCATATGTAATGCCCCCACAGGCTACGCCAAATTGTTCGCGACTGTGCCTGTTAGTTAAATTTAATTAAAGTCCTGGCAAAGTTGTTGAGTTAAGACGGTATTCGCTTCCGTGCCGTGTGATATACTTTAGGGTTATTGCAATAACGCCACGCCGTTGATTTATAGCTTCAAATTTGCACCCTTTGTTTGCTGCTAATTAATGGGGTCGATCGAATGTAAACGTCTCGGCGAATTAATTGGAGTTTATGGAAATAATATTCATTATTTTCCAAATCATATAATCACCGTTTTACGTATTTGTTGTTCAACGTGTACCATAAAGTCCAAAAAAAAAGTTATCACAGTGAAAACTTTTAAGTGGTAGGACTCTTTCAGAGTCCGACTGGGGCGGTACTACTGCATTGCCAGTTATTCTGCCGTTAAGCAGTAGTGTGTAAGCACCACTGTGTTCCTCTTGAAGGGAAATTATGCCAACGTATCTACTAAAGAGTTAGATCATCTTATATAACACAGATCTAAGCACGCTCTCTGTGGCACTGTTGTTATGGGCAGGCGTGACGCTTACCATTAGAAATTATCTCTCGCTATTACGCTTATCTTGTAAAACAGAAAAAAAAGAAAAGTTTATGATTGATATTTTATAATATTAGTATGCTAGCCGCTAGTATTGATAGTAAAGGATGGGTATCTACAATACTTATCCCCGAATAAAATAAAACGACAATAAAACCGTAGAGGCATGTTTGCTGCGCAAAAATAAAAGAACGACTTAATCAATTCGTTTGAAACTTATAGACGCGCAACTGCTTCTTTAATTGATAGATTCACTAGTTCTAGACATGTCTAGCAAAAACTGCAGGACTTTGTCTGCTAGGTGGTATAAAAATGGATACATTTCAAACAAAAATTACCCAACGACATACAACAAAATAGAAACGAATACAACATTATATTGAATTTGTTTATAGTTGGTATAGTTTTGCTTTTTTTCAAAGAATTGTTGAAATTTTGTAAATTTTTTTGTATATTTAATTTTTTTTTATTTTTACCCACAGTAAATGTTAGCCAACAATAAAAGCTTTTTAATTGTAATGGCAAACTCAATCTAAGAACTGCATTTAGAAAGTTATAGCCATCAGTGTGTACTTTACATAATATATAATAAATATATAGCATGTAATAAAATATATCTAAACGCAAATTTATTTTTAAGACTTCTATCCTGTAACAGTATTGATTTGATTCTGTCTGTTCAGTAATGATTTCAATCGAGGACCATTAAGAGTCAACCGAATGTGCCTTCCTTTAATCTGTGTAATTTATTTTCCACTTGATTACCGAACACCACGGTCTGCCGAATTCGGGTAAGATGCGAAGTAGTGGCTGGCAACTTTAGATTAAGATGGATTGAAGCATGAATGATAATAAATACTTTCATATTGTAACAATATGTCAATAGGAAAATTAGATGGGCAAGTTCAAGATGTCCCCAAGTCCATAGGGATTTTATAGAGTAGCGACACAGCTGATAGGGACTAGTCAATATCTATAGTTTTGTATATTTAAAATCATTTTAAGACTTTATTTTATTCGCCAATAAACCTAAGTCCATTGATCTAACTTCATAGAATTAGTAAGAGATATTATCTTAATATAACATTTGATTTATTACAATGAAAGTTGAACTTTTATTTTTGCTAATAATATGTCGTGACTGTTAATGACGGCACTGTCAACGCTAAACGTAGCGAGATGTTATAGTAATAGTTAGTAATAGTAATATTTTCAATACTGTTCTAATTCACTCAAGTCCAATGCTATATCCACTAAAATCCAACCAAGTCTTTTTTTTCCTCGTGGGAAAATTGTCTACGGACGATTACAACTCTGCTGCCGGCCCAAGTTGGTCCTCACCCACCAGGGCTCCGAATCCGGTTTGGACGGAAGATCTGAAATATCTCCGCTCCATCCTTCTCAGGTGACGCGTGGCAACTTGCGCGTACCACCTCGGGGCTAGCTAGTGCCACTAGAGACGAGATCCTCACAAAAGTCACAGTCTTTGCTTCCACATTACTCAATTTTGCCGATATTTTTTCCTTACCTGTGATGTTTCATTTGTCGTCGCAGGTGTTTTAGTGTAGTTCCAAATATAAAAATAAATTATATCAGTGCCATTCTTAGATATTAAGATGCATGGACTTAGTGAGTGAGTGATTTTGAAATTGGCCATTTTTGTCTGTAACACAGTGTTACGTTGTGTAGATAGTTCTTGTTTTCACAGATACTCTTAACACACAGTTTGGGTAGTAGACAACACTTTCATCTCGCATAGCGGCAAATATTAAGATTACCTTTTTCTACAGCTTTGTTAACTATCAATATATAATAATATTATTTGCAATTGTAAACGTGCAATATTATGCAAAATGTGAAGGTGCAACAAAGAAAGAAATATCTTTGCCTATATAGTTTTGATTGCCGGCTTAAGTTCCAAAACCAGTCACTTCATATGATTTTTTTTACGAGATAAAGAGACAAGACGAGCAAATAGTGCGCCTGATGGTAAGCGTCACGCCTGCCCATAACAACACAGTACCACACAG
>DWGO01000682.1:0-11243 GCA_018247635.1 Eurytides dolicaon deicoon
GATTAACATGTAGTATAAAACGCATCAAATGCCATCTCCGAATACGTCGAACGTATTCGCTTTCACTGCTGAAGCAAATGAAGCCTTTTTGTCGTTGAGCAGGAGTCTCGTTTGCTCATGATCTTTTTTGAATATTTCGTGTATTTCTCTATCCACATCAGCTGAGCTGCACTTAGAATCTGATTCGAAGACGTTATATTCACTGTGAATTGTTATACTTTGTTCAGACACGTTGATATTTTGACTTTCAATTGTTTCTCGTGATTCGGCACTGGAATTCGATGTTTTCTTACTCCTAGTTGTTTCATAGCCCAGGTCATGATCATCGAGATCTGACTCGCCTTTTGCCTGGTTTGATTTGACTGAACAGGATCTCATTAACTTGCATCTTCTTGAACAACCACCCATCCATTCGCTTATCAATGCACCAGCTGCAATAACGAAGCCCGCTGCTAAAAGAAGGAACATGCCTTGGGTGTCCTCCAAAGTCAAACCTTTTTCTTGAACCGTATTAACTTTTTTCGACTCTTTCCCGATCTAAAATTTTACTTTAAAATTATTATCGTCAAAGATTTTTATTTAAACGAATTTTAAGAAATTATAAGAAAAATTTGCATTCCAAAAAATTATAAAAGATAAAGGTAAGTAGTAGAAAGGTTATATAGATGAAATTTATGATTTTGACAAAACAAAATATTGTACACTATTATAATAAAAAGATCAGAAATCAAAAACTCCCAAACGTTATTTTATACCGATACTCTTCCAGAAGCACTGCGTTGAATTTCCCAGCGAATTTCATCAACTATTTTATCAATAATTCCACTCTGCAACATTAGCCTGAGATCTCCACTTAATTTCTCAAAATACACCGACCGTTTCGGAAAGCCTAAAGCTACCCCAAAAGGTACAAAACATTCGTTCGAAATATGCAATACAGCTCGTTTTGATCTACAAATTATTAATTTTTAAAACATACATATAAACAGCAATATAATCAATTAAACAACAATAATCAGTTTACATTTTCTTGAGAGAAAAATACATACTTTGTTTCCGAATAGTTTGTTTGTGCAATATATTCCAGTTCAGCTTGAGATCCTAAAAACGCATATGGCCAAAAGAATGCCCGAGTAGTGTTTCTTATACCAACTTGCACGTTTGGTACAAATTCTAACTTTTTTAAAAGTTTGTTAGTGTCAGGATCAGATGAATTAAGAAACCATCTCTCCCACCCACCATGATCTATAAGAAACAGTGCATCTTACAATTTTTCTTCCTTTCTACAAAATCTGTAAAGAAATCATAGACTTTTTATAAGTATAATCACTCGTGTCATTACCTAGTGTCCCAACTCTGTAAAATCCTGCCAAAAGCTGTTGAACAGTATCTACCGATTCTGGATAAATCGGTAAAGTAACAAATGCTATAATAGAACCTGTGTAACAACTTGTAATTATAATAGTAAATATCCAATACCAACCTTAAAATATAAAGTAAATTAAAGCACGATCAAAATATTTATTAAATAGAAACAATGTAAAATTTTTAACCAGCATTACCAATCAGCAATCTTGTTGTGATCTTTGTAGTTTTGCTCCACGAATTTTCACCTACAAATGTGAAGCAATTGGTGAATGTGCCGAAAACATACCAGAACATATTCTCTACTTCTCCTGAATTATGAATCAAATGATGTAAGGTATGTTTATCCGAAAAGGCTAGGGGAAAAATACCGATAATGTAAGTTAATGTTAATGCCACCCAAACCTGCCAGTGAAAAGGGCCTAAAATTGCCCTATATCTGAAAAAGGAAATATACATATAGTCAATCAATTTTTCTAGTATCATGAATCTAAAACAAATAAAACGGAATAATACCTTGGCAATGCAGTGGACATAAGAGTTATGAAAACAGAACAATCTTGAGAATGTGAAAAACTCAAATCAATATCATTAATCCTTTCACTTGTTATATATATGCCAGCTGCTCCTATATCTGCTTTACCCGCAATTATTTCTTTAATCACAGCGTCACCAGGACTACAAAAGTATTATAATATTACTAACATTGAATTAAATAATTACTATTATAAATTAGTAATATGTATCAATATACTTGTTACAATATGCTTTAATTTTACCAGTACGGATTTATTCACCCAAAAATAAGCTAGCTATTATTTTCAAAACTCGATGTATTCCATTGTAGAGAATGTCTAATCAAATATTTAAAAAATCATAAAATTTTGAACTATTATTAATTATCATCCACTAATCAATTTCATTTAAAAATAATAATTATAGATCTTTGATGCCATTTACTATCAAGATAAATGCGGTAGCATTGTACAGTTTTAGGAAATGATAAAACTTTGGTATTTTTTGCAATGGACGTGACTATTAAGATTTATTTTGATTTAATGCTGAGATAAGATTAACTTTATTGATTCTTTTAATATTGCACTCAAGTTATGTTTAGCAATCTATTTAAAAAGAAATAATTTTTTTAAATAAACAATAATACTTTAACTTTTTATTTACATTTAGTACCTTATGGCACTAAATGTAAGGCAAAGACAAAAAATATTTAACTTTTTTTTAAGAGATAAAGTGACGAGACAAGCACTTCGTGCGCATGATGGTAAGCGTCACGCCTGCCCATAACAACACAGTACCTAACACACAGAGTTAGCTCTGTGCTGCGCCCGTCTTTATTATTATTCGATGATATTTATTAGATGGTGTACCTCTTTGCCCAGTAATTTCACTGGCATCATTGCCCTTCAAACCGGTACACAGTAGTGCTTACACACTACTGATTGGTGGCAGGATATCTGGCAATGCAGTGGTTCCAACCCAGTCAGACTCTGCAAGCTCCTACCACTTAGGACTTAACTGTAAATTTCTTAATTAAAATGTTTAAAAATAAGGAAACTAAAACTCACCTTCATCTAAATTAACAGTGGCATATATTTCGGAAGCTGTGTCGCCGCTGTCATGTCTTCCGACAGGATGTGGAATCTCCGGCAAACTGCGCTGTGAATTTTGTGTTGATGCTCTGTAAAATATAAAACAAATAAACAATGGGTATTATATGAATGACAATTTAAATGTAACCAAATACATTTTTTTTACAGACTACAACAATAACAGCATTAATTTAATATTTTTAGAGCTCTGACAAATCTCAAACATTAATAAAAAATAATTAAAAAAATAAAACTAATTCTTCTAGATTTTACTAACAAAAAAAATTCAATGACATATGGAATCATCATACAAAACATACCATAAGTTACTGTATACATGAATGAAGCAATTTAGATTTTAATATGACTTGCAATCCTGGGTAAGGATCCATGAATAACTGTGACAAAATGAAAGTTTATCTAATATGTGAAATAAGTTCTTAAATAAATATAACATCAAGCAATTAAAAAATGTTTGACTTTTTGATATTTATAATATGTCAACCTCTTGTATATTGTTCACTAATAACATGTATTAAAATTCACCATATTCTCATCTTTCCTAATAAATGTGCAAAATTTCAATTAAGGTACTATTTTTTAGTATACACCTTTAATTCAAATGGCTTTGTAAAGCATTATATTCGATTTTAAGTATCAAACTATTTATTTTATTCATTTTAATTGATATAAGTATATCAAAAAAAACTTTATTCATTTAAAATAATGTCAAATTCAATAAAAAGCATCATAAATAAAGTACAAAAAACCCAGGATGTCAAACTGTGCTTATTGAATAAAAATACATAACCTTGACTACTTATAAGAATAACCTTACTGTTGCCATAGCTTAGTTAACAATTGACTGATTCATCAGCTGAAGGAACACTTGCTTCTTATTCTTATTAGTCATGAAAAATTTCAACTCCTTTGAATAAAGCTCATTTTCAAAATATAATTAATGTGGAGATGAAATTAGTTATAGAAAAAAACATAATACACTATATATAACATCTCATAAAAAGAATTTATGATAAATATAACACTACAGAATTTTTTAGTTCATGCATTTAAAAATATGAAATATATTGTATGGTAACAAGCATGTAAAGCATAGTTAATACTATATGGAAGTTTAATGAGGAGTTATAATAAAAACTAAAGTTTAAAAATTTAGTACATAAATTTTTTCACATACATGTCAACTTAGACTAATAAAATTGGGGCTAATTTTGTAACTTGTAGCCCCCAGACACTGATCATAAAAATGCTTTTTCTGTCTATAAAGACATACATCTCAATCTACACTGATATTTACAATAGAACTAGTAAAATTTCTATGAAACAAAAACTTAATTTTATTCTTGGAGATAATCTATACATATTAGAATATAATTAAGAACTTCTTTTTCACTACTGTAATTACATTATATCATATTTGTATTATATATTTAAATAGATACTTTTTAAATATGGACATGGTATAAGGTAAACAATATACACCATTAAACCAGTATTATGAAAATTATGGTCTATTAACCTATATAAATAAAAGGGAAGGCATAAAATAACAATTATATTAGTCAACATTACCACAATAAGGATTAAATCATAAACCAATATCCAAAATAAACACAATATATTTGAATAACATAATAACTAAAGCCATTAATTGCTTATAATTTGGTTAAGGGTTTGTTAGCCTTATGTTAGCCCATAAATATAGTAGAAATAGAGGGCATGCTAACTAAAACAAACCGCTTGATGGAGGCTGGAGTGGTTGGTGTCGGAGATGGAACCTCCTCATCTATGTGGATTTTGACCACACCGGCCGTACCAACCAACTCACTTCTGTTAAATATAACATATAAGATTAACTAGTTTATACAATATTGTATAATAAAACAATTATAATAAAATTCCTCAAAATATTTAGGATCTATCATTTGAACAGTTTAAAATAAAAAAAAATTTAATTAAATAAGACTTATTACACAGTACAAGAGTTTTTGTCAGACCAGAATGGAATGAATTAGATTGAATTGTATGTGGGATGTCTATTATATTGTTATATAAAATTTTGTAGCATAATTTTTTTTTATTAGTATCTGTTGAGTTTCTTGTTAGCTTTTCTTAATAGAACTGCATTACGAACCAGTGGTAGATTCTTTGCTGACTGACAAGATTGACTTATAGCACTGACATTTAGAAATGTGACAATTCGGAAGTGCTTGTAATTGCCTATTTGACTTAAGATATTTTTGAATATGAATAAATTCTATGTAAATGTTGAAAATAATAAACTGCTATAAAAGGAGATTTTTTTTAATTACTATCCATCATTTTACACCCCCTATTCCCCTTAAAATTTTAATTTAATGAGAATGCTTTTTTACTGTAAAGGCTAAAAAAAACTTATGATGTCCAATTTATGTGATGATTTGTAACACTCAATTCAAAATAGATATATGATGGAAATTAAATGTATGGTACTATATGAATAAAAGACAAGTCCTACATTAATTAACTTAATGCAATGTTAGCTACACTTACTTTTGGTTTGAGTTCCTGCATCCACAAACGCATGCTGAAAGAGCTGTGACAAGAGTCACTAGCACCCCGACGCTTAATGCAATCTCAACTAGAGTATACATAACAAGTGTTCTTAATAACTATAATTCCAACTAAAAGATGGAAAACATTTCATTACAAGTATGATTTTAAGTCACGCCTTTAAAGAGCAATGCTACAAATGCACGACTTTCTTCCATTTGAACTAAATTATACAAATGTAGGGCACAAGTATACACGACAGCTATAGCGAAAGAAGGCAAAATGATTCCTTCTTTTTACACATCTGTAAGAACGAAAATCACTGAACATACAGTTTACAATTCATATTAGAATTTGAGCGAACTGTAGTTGTATGTTCTCATTACGATACTAGTCCGTATGTACATACTCTCTAATATTCTGCAAAAGTCAAAATTTAATTACCTATGTACTTAAATAAATAATACAAATACGATAATCATACAGATAATATATTAGTCAAGTACAAAACTTGTGACAGATACACAAAATGAAATCTATTTAATTTTGCGTTAATAACCAGATTACTCAATATTATGATTATTTATGATATCATAATAGTTCACTGAGGTAAATAAATTTAACTCTGACCGTTGCCCGTACAAACTTGTGATTAGCTGACCAGGCACATCGATCCATTTAATCAAAATATTGACTGACTAGATGAGGTTGAAGATAAGACTTAAAAGTACTAGCTCACCCCACCGAGACAATATTTTTATAGGATAGAACCACTCGAAACCGCTTTATATATCTCCAATTTAACACCCATTCCACATAAAAACAACGACTCTTCCGAGTTCAGGAAGTCTTCGAATTATCAAAGAATCTCAGACCAGCTGACTGACTGAGTAGCAGCTGGCTGAGCCCTAGCATTGGACCGATATCAAACTAATGCAAATCGCGCCAGGATACGTAAACAACGATGTAAGGTAAACGAAGCAGTGGATAGTCGATTACAAATATTATCAAAACATTTAAAACGCTTGGTTCCTATCATTAAAAAGTTTTAGAAAGTTAAAGGTAATTACCGCTCATTATATGCCTTTAGTGGCGATATTCAATGCTCTTTTAATTTCTAAGTGATTGGACTCTTTTGCAGTCCATCTGGGTACTACCTCGTTCCATTGCCAGTTATTGTACTGCCAAAGAGTAATCTTTAAACCAGAGGCAGCTTTACCTATGGTGCGGGGTGTGCGGTGTTAGGGGGCGCCGGTCGCGGTACTTTCAATAAACGCACACGGGCGCTACATGGGCTAGAGACGCCTCTGGTTTAAACATGACTATGTTCTGATTTAAAGGACAATGATGCCAGCGTTGCAAGTTACTGGACATGGAGATATAACACCTAACATCTTTAATTGACGAGAGTAACGCAGGGCCGAGTAGGCTCTATGTAACCTTGTTTTGTTATAGGAGTTGTTTACTACCAGACACGTGACTTGCTCCTTTCGTCATCTTGCGTCATCTCCTAAAAATAAAAAACTTCTCGATGATTTCAACTTACAGGACGCGTGGAAAAATCATTAGCTTCCCCTGGACTACATAACCCTTCTTCAGAGTTTAATCTTTTCAGTTAATTGGAGAAAATTTAGGAACTCGTTATTCTTGTTTGGATTCAAAAACACTTTCTCATTCTTGAGCACGACACTTTGGTGTCGTCTACGTGCTATATATTATGGAGCGCTCTCAAATCCCCACCATGACGCTCCTAAGCACAAATTACGCGTAGGTTTACTCTGTCTCTATATAGCTATTGTAAACTATAATTTTTTTCACTTGCATGTTATCATACATACACTATACATGTTGTAAAGACACCGAAGAGTTAATTGGTTCTACCAATTGCTATATGGGTTGCCCAACATAGCTTCGCGAAACACTCATTAAATAATGTATGCCCATTGCAGAAAGACGTTACGTCCCGATTTGTCTATAAACGATATTGTTATGAGCCTAGCCGTTTTTGAATTGATTATATCGTGTTGATATAGTCCTTTTAATTGCGAGCATCCTGTTTATTAACATTGTAATTTCAATTTAGAATGCGAACAATCGAACTTATTTTCTCATTATTGTTTCGCTATGACGCGACCAAAACCTCACCTTGGTAGGTCACTCGTGATTCAAGCAGTGGTTTCAATCTTTTATGTTAAGCAGGGAGGATGGAGAAGCAAGGAGGGCACCACGCAATTTAACGAAACCGCGTACTGGTGCCCTCCTTGCTATTCGTATAGTCTATCTTGGTTTAGCAAGTCTTTTCTCCGGAGTCTGTCGGTCACTTTCGACAAAGCTATAAAATGTAACGGATTGACAGCATACAAATCGTACTTGTTTTTTTTTACTCTGCCGTTTGAGATTGAAATATCCAGTGCTATAACACACACAAGAAGTTATGTTTGTTATGCTCACAAACATAATTTCTTGTGCATAAAAACCTACATCTGGAGCAATTATCTATAGTTCGTACAAATATTTGAATCAGGTGGGAATCGACCCGCGACGCCAAAGCCACACACGCGTAATCAAAGCAAAATTAATTGTAACAATTTAAGGGTTTTGATATTGAATTACTTTTAATAAATTATAGCTAAATCATAGGAATTAAAAATCTATTCCTTATAAATTATTTGGAGTGATGGTTTGTTTAACCAATAGAGGCTCTGATGTACCATCTCTATTTGACTTTTGACGTATTATTTTATTCCTTCTTTTTTGACAGTTACAACTTGGCGATTTTTTTACGGTCAAAAGTGATATCAATATATTTAATTTACTTCTAATAGTTTAAGAAAATTGTTTATTTAAAAAAATCAAAATAAATTGATCTAAATATAATTCCTTTATAATGGCTGGCTATAGTAATTCAAATGAATATTCTTGGCAACCACCAAATATCAATCAAAATTATTCTTTTGATACTTCTAACAGTTTTGCAGATCCAGCTCAAAATCTAGGTAAATTGCTTAATCTTAATATTATTATATATTTTTTACTCTTTATTACAAAATCTATTATTAATCTAAACATTTTCCCACAGACTTTCAAACATTTCCATCGGATCAAAGTTATGCTTATGATCAAGTACAAGGTCCATCAGTTCCTGCTAACAATAATCAATATTATAATCCAAGCATATTTACACCCGCACCTATACCAGGAGAGGAAAATACGACAACAACTGAATTTGATGAACCACCATTATTGGATGAATTAGAAATTTATCCAGATCGCATATTGGAGAAAACTTTAGCTGTGCTTAACCCATTTCATGGTCAATCAAAAGCAGATGATGCTAACTTTTTACTAAGAGACACTGATATTGCTGGCCCTATTGCTTTCTGCTTAGCATTGGCAGTTTGTCTTTTTCTTTCTGGCAATAAGGCTCATTTTGGATATGTTTATGGCCTCTCAGTTATGTCTGTTATTTTAATGTACTGTTTATTATCTTTAATGAGCCGTAGTGAAGGAGTTTTTACTATCTTAAGTGTAGCAAGTGTTTTAGGTTATTGTATGTTGCCCATGGTAGTTCTTGCGAGCTTAGGTATATTTTTATCTCTAGAGGGGACTGTGGGACTAAGCCTTTCAGCTATTGCTGTAATTTGGTCTGCACTTTCAGCTAGCCGATTATTTGTGACTATGTCAGGTGACGCAGAGCAAAGGCCCTTGATAGCATACCCTTGTGCATTGGTCAATGGAGTTTTTGCTCTTTTGGTACTATTTTAAAATTTATCTTATAGAAACTATGATTAATAATCTACTAAAATATAATATTTTAAGTTAATCATAAATAAAAGTAATATTCTTCTAAAATCAAAAGTTGAGCTTTCAGAATTTTTGATATATAATTTGAAGTGTGTAATAAAATTAGACACTAGAAATTTTTTTCTTTTGGCCCATTGAGAAAACTATCTGTAACTGCAATTTTCCCATATTAATTGAGACAAGTGGTAGTATTCTTGCAGTCTGATTGGGGTGGTACAGGGCAAAGAGATAGGCCATCTTATATATCTGGGTGACAAGCACAGTACAGAGCCAAGCATGCTTTGTGTGATGCTGTGTTGTAATGAGCATTGCTCGTCTCATCACTTAGTCATGTGAGAAAAAAAATGACATTTGTATATTCATAAACAAATTCAGTGCAGTTTCATGTGGATTTAGATGTGGCTCAGGCTCTGATGAGAACTTCTTTCTCAGTATTTATGAGTGCTCAATTTAAAAAATGAAAATAAAAGTTCTCTGAAAAAGATGTAGGATGATTATTAGATTTCTCTTGGAGAATAAGTATTGATCAATCAGAGGTGCAAAACACCATGTTTAAAAAAGATTTTGCCCATATGAACCTATGCAAAACAAGTAGTCTAAAAGGAATATTTTTTAAAATGACATGGACAATTTTATCTTTAGGTACAAAATATTTAATTGATATTAAAATTTTGGTTTCTGCAGTTATATAAAAATTTATTCTAAAATGATAATTGGTCAAGAAAATCTACATCCACAATATCCCTTGGTCTGTAAACTACTTCGCAAAGAGAACACGTATTCATTTGTAAAAAAAATAATAAAGAATGCTAAACTATTTTTTTTATTTTTAATTGGAATGCACGATGGTTTCTTTGTGGTACAGCTTTGTTAGTCCAGCGGGATTTACAGCCCGATCGGAACATAACCGCGGGACTACTCAAGTGTACTCGAGAGAAACAACGTAGATGGTGTTTGGCGACGACACCGTAACTAGGGTAGGAATTTAACATGAATTTGTAAGAGTAGCCTCTTTTTTGTACTGAGACAGTACAATGTCACCAAATCTTCAAATGAGGGAAGGTTGGAGCCGCCTCGAAGCTCGCATTACATCTGTGGTAGCCACAGGTCTTGTATTGGTATAGTAATCTATAACTTACTTTTTCTTTATTAGGCTTTACTTATTTATGAATATTATATGGTGCACAAATGAAATCATGTTGTCATTAAAAATAATTAACATTTTAAATGTTTTTAATTATAACATACGACCAGGATGTGCTATGATTGCAATTACAAATATCCAAACAATAATATTTAGTAAAAGTTAAATAACAAGATTTTTTTTTCAAACACTAACGGTTACTTATCGTGGTAGCTACTCATTGGTATTGCATAAATGCAAAGTACGTTTACAGTGCGGAACATAATCAAATGAAGCCATTTACATTCAGCGGACGATATGCAAACGGTACAGAAATATAGTTCCATCCTGCTCACGCACACGGCTAATGGCGTCGCAAATTATGGACAAGCAATTTACTGAATCCCTAGATATGTAGACTCCCAAAGCATTACTATCGGAAAAATAACAAAATTTTATGTGAATTGCCTCTTCTTGCACGAGTCTTAAACATAAAATGAAAAAGAATACTATTGCCAACGTGTTTATGCACTGAGAATTGGGTAGAATTTTTAGTCTTTTGGATTAATCAAAGGTTAGACAGACATTATCGATTTTTTATTAGATTGGACAAATAAAATGGATTTCTTCAAGAAAACACCTGATGTTTTTATGTAGCTACTGACCTTTAATAGGCCATATTACGTATTTAAATATTTTTTGTTCGTTCGTCGTTTTAGCGTCCATCCAATCTCAATTTACCGATGAGGTGAATCCAACTAATCGAGATGGATATCAGCACACTGTAGGAT
>DWGO01000683.1:0-11241 GCA_018247635.1 Eurytides dolicaon deicoon
TATGAGCCTTAGATTGAAAAAAACACTGCAAGTGTCTGAGATAATAGATGAACTGGATCATCGTAAGTCTCCGAGAACAGATGGTATTCGTTGCAAAGATATGAAATAATTTAAGTAAGATCTTAGTTCACTTCTAACTCGCTATAAATATAAGTTTTAGAATAGATGTTTACCCAGATAACGTAATAGAATCAATAATACGGCCTATTTTCAAACAAGGATAAGGACTACTCAAACTATAGACAAATAGCAATTTTAAACACAATAAATTGCAGAAAAAGTTACTGTTTGTCAAATAACATCTGTTCTGGAAACACGAAAATCGTTCTTTAAATTAACTCTTAAACATTTATCGATTGAAATAGGTAACATACCGTATTTCGGAAGCGGGCATAGGAAGATGGCGGACGGTTGCGCCATTGGTGTGAACACCGTTAAAACATGTTGCGAAACTGCGTGAACACTGCGTCGATATAAATACATCTTCGATTTTAACCACATAAGAATAACTGTTAATATGATTTCTAATATTCAAACAGATAAACAACACTTAGTAATTTCACATTCGTCATTTTTATTAATACACGGCCCAAAATTCTTGTAAGACGATACAAGTTTCCGCAAGTCGAAGTGTGTAGGCACTGTTTGCCATTTCATACAGGAAGCTACGTATTTGTCAGTGGCGATTGCGTCCCTGTGATGATGATGAATCACAGGGACGTTACTTGTGCATGCGGTTTGCCTGTGGTGTTACCGATAATAGGCCATTTTACGCGACGGAGGTCACGTACACAATGGGGTTTTGGATTTATGAATGAATGTTGCGATTTTTTTTTAATTACATCCGATTGCGGTCATGTTGTTTGTTTCCAAATGCGAAATATGTTTATGAATTTATTTCTAGGCTTTACCTACCGGTGTTGTACCTATGTAGGTATGTCCCGTTGCGGGGCAAAGAGTGTATAGGGGTCACAGATTATCAGACGGGAGACCGTGTGATAATCTTTGAGACACAGAGAAGTGTAGGTTTGGCGAAGATCACATATCTAAGAAATATTTTCGTATCGTCTCTTAAATATATAACCTATATCTTTATTGTTTGAGTGCGTGGTGAATCAGCACTTAATAATGTTTATTGGAAACTAACAAATCTTTTTCTGAGCCGGTACCGGGATTGGAACTCGGGTTGTTTGAGTATAGAGAATTGAAAGCGAGCGCCCGGACGCTCAACCACCACGGTTGCTCGTCACGCGGTGTTCAGTCAAAATTGGTCGGATTCCGGGATCGCGCGCGCGGGTCCTTTCGCTTTCTGCGCGTGCTGCGCAACGCAACGAACGGCGCAAGGTCGCGGGCCGTTCAACTCGGATGCGGCGGCCGGTTGCGACACGCCGATATGTAATTGTAGAGGAGTCGCCCGTTTGGCAGCGGCCCGCCGCCGCCAACTGGGTCGCCGGTTGCGCAACATGCGCGACAGATGGCGCTCTCAGCCTTCCTTATACGGGCCACAGATAATATAATAGGTGAGCGATAAAAACGCGGAACTAGATCAGGTCGCTTGCGACTGAACAAGTTTACAAATCCCCGTAAGCAATTAAATACGGAACGTAGCAATATACAAGAGTATAAATATACAACTGAGGACAAACTGCCGAAGTCAGGTAAAGGAAAAAAAACCTCCTCGCAACCAAAGGCCCGAAATCTTTCCACTGACCTCTAAACCCGTTTCCGAGTTACCGCCCTGTTAGCATAGGCCGAAACTGTTTTTCACCGAATTCACTCGGCGTTCGCGATATGTGGCGAGATCGACTGATCTAGGTCGATCTAATTAACCATGAAGTTTGAAATTTCTAGGGATATTTACGTGATTGGGAAGATTACCATTGGTTACGGATAAAGTGGACTACTTAATTTGGCATATGGAAAAAGGGAATTAAAAAATTATCCATTTGAAATTTTAACTATTATATATGAAAACCATAGTCGTTAAATACGTGAGTAGTGCTGTACGAGAATAGGGTAAATTTGTTGGAATATCGCGCGATGCTGTGCTTTTCGGAGAGCAGGAAGAGCCTTAGGGTATGGTGATGCAAGCGCGCTGTCGGTCCGCTAGTTTCGGACGTTGTCGGATCGCGAATGTCAATAGGAGGCGGGCGTTCCGGTCCCCGGAGCGCGGCAGAAATAGTCGGGCCGCCTATTAATATGAGCGCTAGCTGCACTGCCCTTGAAACGGGACGCTCACCTCGCGCACACCCGCACACAAGCGCACGCAAGCACGCGCAGAAACATGCGCACGCGCATACACGTACACGCCGACGGTGCAGCGAATGTGGTGTTTGCAACGCAGGGGCCGTTTTCATTTCCATTTCGTTCGCGCCTATTTGTACACGGTCCTAGTGATAATGGAGTAATACTCCAATAAGGTGCATTGGAAATTTAGGAGACGTCTCATAGCCTGCCAGAGTTCGATTCAATGTGTCATTTGTTGGTTTGCTTACGCGGTCGAAAAACTTAATGAGTCAGAATTGTTGTGAGTGTATATATTACATTATTACGGTTAAAGGTCTCTAACCTAAAACTATCCAAAATGGCATTCGGTTATAACACGATATGTCACGGAAGCTCTTTATCGGGACGAACAGTGACATTGTTGTATCATTCAAGCACAGCGGCGATAGTTACAATGATTTCAATTTGATAAACAATAGATTGTTAATGACTGCCGATCCTGTATAAAGCATTCAAACAACCACTTAATCAACACATGTGAAATAGCCGATGTAGAATTAGGAAGAGGGATAAGTTTACTAAATTTGCGTTTTGACGTGTTTAGATTTTCTTCCACAGCCAGACCGCAACACGCATATGGCGATTTCGAAGGAAAAAAGTTGGTAATAACGTGAATATATTGTTCAACTTAATACAATATCATTTTGTATTGTATTGTATTACATTAGGAAGGATATATATTCGTCCTTGTAAGCAACGACACCGCACGGGCAAGTAACGGCGCATTGTGTAATGCTCAATGTGGAAACTACCTAAAGTCCCGATATTATAGGAAGTCGCTTTGCGCTTTTGACCCGACAAAGTGTTCAAAGTGCACAAACTCACACGCACACACGCGCACGCGGATGTGTATGCAAATGGCAACACTGTCGGGCATCGGCACAGTGGCAACACACTCGAATCGGGTCTCGACTGCCCAATTCGAGTAGGAAGGTCGCGTGTTGCGTTTCGCCAGCGACCGACAATGGCGGCGCGCGGCTTGCGCAACTGGCGTTTGCAACACCGAAAAATTTCGTGTGTGGTTACGCCAGCCCCGCTGTGGGGGCCCGTACCCCGCGCAGCAGCCTCCGCGCGCTTACGCACTTCGGACATGCGCGTACCGCTCGCTTACGTAAGCGCCTCTGAGTGGCCCTGTTGAAATTTTTTTTGCGGAAACTTCACGGCCTCACTGGTTGTTTTTTTTAGGAGATAAATCTATGAGACGAGCAAGTCATGCGCCTGGTGGTTAACAACACAGTGCCACACAGACTGGGTTTGGCACTGTTTTGCGCTTATCGCCCGCTGATGATGCTCAGTAATTGCACTAATAACATTGCCCTTCGAATCGAAACAAAGCAGTGTTTATACATGTCTGCTTGGCGGTAGACTAACCGAAAATGCAGTGGTACTACCCCAGGGGGATTCTGCAAAAAAGTCCTGCCTCTTAAAACTTACTACTTCGTGTTCGTCGGATGATGTTTCCTCTTTTACTATAACTTATCACTGTCATAGGCGAAAATGAAAACTTTTCTTCTAATTGTATTTGACGCGGTGACTTTAACAAATAATAAGGACGATAATTTTTTTATGCTACATAAAGATTTGATAAACGAGAAACATTAAATCCTGACCTTATATTGATTTGACAGAGAAATATACAGAATAGAAATTTTCTTGCAATATTTGTGCCCCGTTGCTAACGGAAATAAACTTCGTCTTAAATTTTAGCAAAGGTAATATAAAATAAAAAACCTATTTTGATAAATATAGGCTGTTTCGTAGATATAAAAAGAAAATAAAACAAACAAAATTGCATGAAATTGTATAACATAATTATTATGTACACATTTTGTTTCCGAATGAAATAGTGAATACGAAAATTATGATTTAAAATGAAAAGGAAAAACTCGTGCGGTCGAAGCTAAATTGTATCGCGGTTTATTGTTTGTAGAGATCATGAGACTATAGATGGGCCTCTGAGGTCATAACGATTCGTTATTCTCATAATTAAAACAATATGCATTTTAATTAATACCGCTTTTATGAAGATCATCTTTGCATATATTAATTGTTTTTTTAGACATTAATTCAAATTCTTTTAGTCGTCATTTATTGTAGTAAGATCTAGTCGATTATTATTTCCATTATATATGTAAGTGTCCATATTGGAATTCTGTTATATTAGTATCTTATTAAATGTTTTATTTAATGTACAAAACAATATAAAAGCCATATATAATTCAATATTAAAAATACTATTGGTATTAAGTTAAAAGTTAAGTTAGGTTAATTTGTAGTTCCAGTGACTTCATATGAAGACACCGGAAGAACTATATGTATATAAAAATATTCAAGTTAAGTTATACAACTTATCTTGAAAATTTTTAGTGTCATATCGGGCTCAGCGAGAAATACGTCCTAATAAATATGAGTTGCTTTTTAATAGTTTTTGCACGCCCTACGCGCGTCTCACGGAAACTACGGTTATCGCGCAATAAAATAGTATTTATGGTCAACCTGTGAGGAGTTATGGGCGGCGCAGATGGCGAAAAAAAAATAATTTAAAGGATGTGATACATTGTTATGTTAGACCACAACGCACCGGTCCGATGAATGATGTTTTACGACTCACCTACGACCATTAGAGAATCACACAAGTTTCTCTTGCCAGTATCTGTTGACACGACATTTAACCCATAATAACAGTATTTTTTTGAATCCGTATTCTTTTTATTATCTGTGTCTGTTTAAACTGTGTTGTCAAAGTTGTCATCCTGGCATTTAAGAAATGAAAAAGATGTTGTGCATTAAAATTGACGATATACGAGGAGACTTAACAGGAATTTATTTTATTTATTTATTTATTCTCTGTTGCTATCACATTCGACGGATTGCAAAGGGCGGACTTAATACCCTGAGGCATTTTTTCTCAGACGACGTCAATTAAGTTGCGGTGGATGTTTATGTATGTATGTTTTCGATTCTTCCAACAGAACAATATTATTCAAAGCGGCGAACAAAAGTTCTATCACGGAAACAATAGGGCTGTCATATTATATTAAACAAGTGTTGCCTACTGTGCGTTGAGCGACGCCACATAGCGAGTTCCTTTTTCGAATGCTTCCCCGGTGACGTCAGCAAGATGGCGGGGCGCGTTCGCCGCTTGCATATCATTCGATTAGTCCCAATAGAGACAAAGGAGTCGGCGGAATCCCGCGGCGGCGTGCCCGTGCCTAGAAGGCGTTTTTTTTTTAAATGCGACACAATCACAATCGAAAGTGGTCACTTCGCATGCGTCTGCCGTCGGCGGGGACGCGTCTCGCATACGACACAACCCCGTCCGCCGCTTTTTGCATCTTTATATTCGGAGCACTGACCTTGTGCAATGTCAAATAGCTGAGTGGCGCGTAGGGCGCCCGATGCATCGACACAATGCCAGCGGCCAGATTTTTACGAGTAAAATCTTAAATAGCTTCATTCTCAAATAGCTTCATTCTCAAATAGCTTCGTTATTAAATTTTACAATAAAAAAAACAAATGTCAAAACGAAACCGGCTAGAGCACGTAATAGGTTTTTTTTACGAGATTAAGTGACGAGACGAGCAAGTCGCGCGCTTGGTGGTAATTGTCATGCCTGCCCATAACAACACAATACCATTGAACATACTTGGCTCGGCGTTGCGCTCGTCACCCAGAGATATAACAAAGTCTATCTCTTTGCCCTGTAATTACGCTTAAGTTAAGTAGTGCTAATACACTACTGCTTGGCGGCAGAATATCTAGCAATGCAGTGGTACCGCCCCAGTCGGACTCTGCAAGAGTCCTACACCTTGTAAATGGTGCACGTCGTTTATTAATTATTGTAGACACATGATATGTATGTGATTTTTCACACACACATCAATAATAAGAAACATTAACAATTTTATAATAACGTCAAAGTTCACTTTTCCAGTGATCCTATTTTTCCGAGTTCGTTCCGATCTTTCAAATGAATAATTTGATATTTTAACATTTATATTCACGAAGGACGTCACATCGTCACATCGTCACCCGCGGCGGGGAGTGTAATGAACGCGAAACTGCGAAAAACTCTAATTAATTTCGGCATTTAGCGGCGATAAAAAGATTAGCGACGAAACGTATTGGTGTGTTTTTTAAAGTGTACCGGGGCGGGGGCTAATTCGGTCTCGGAAATTATCGTGTTGTTTGTAAAGCGGGCGCGCGTACGAAGACAGGAGCGGCTGCAAAGCGCGCTGTTTTCTCGTACAAATCGCTTCGGATGCACGGCGATATATTGCCGGGCGCGTGAATAATTTGTGCATTTTAATGACACGATCTCGGGGATTGAGAAAGATGGCCAACTGGCGCTGCTCCAGTGCAGTAAACACGCCCCCGGAAGTAGGCACGGGACGCCCGTGCAGCGATACAAATATCGATGTCACTCGTGATTTTTTTATAACACTGCCAGCACTTCACTATTATCCCAATTAGCAGAGGGCTGAAGGTGAGTTTATCTGTACAGCTTTATTCAATTGTCACTTAAAGAGTTGCCATTATTGTCGCGACTGTAATGATTATCTGCTTACAATACAATCGAACGCGCGTTTGTAACATTTAGAATTTTCGTCGTAATGTGATTTAATTTATTATTTGCCTTGGTTAACTTGAACGCTAAGAAATTGAGACAATTTTCATATATCGATAAAAAGGATTAACATTAGCTGCTAATTTAATTGTTGAACATGCATAAAATAGGCTTTTTTAAAACAGCAGTAGTAATGTGAATTAATTAAGACTCAAAGCTAGTCGATCATTCAATTAACATCGGCGCCAAGTGTAGCTTTTTACCCTAAATCTTGCATAAACAAATTAGTTAAAAGCGTCAGTAAGACATACGGACATTCCTGATCAATTGCCATTATAAATATTGATGATCGGATGCCACTCGGGCAACGGAGACGTCTCGTTTTTCCCGAATTCCCCGCGCGCGAGGAGTCCGTAAGGTGACCTTCCGGGTGCGGCCGTTCACCGTCGCGGTCACCTACAGACTACCTACCGCTCCGCGCGCCTCCACAATACAGCGCTATTGTTATTCTATTTACAAATATTCCTACGAGTTCTTTTTTACGCGCCAGCCAGTATCGCTGCGTTGTTTATGGTATTTAAAAACGAATCTTCGTATTTTGAATTTCGAATCGTATTTTTTTCTTACGAAGTAATGTGACGAGATAAGCAAGTCGTGAAAATACAGAGGGTGCTTGATTCTCCGCTGCGCTCGTCACCCAAAGATATAAGATGGTCTATCTTCCTGACATGTAATTACGACATCAGTGTCCTTCAAACTAGAACACAGTAATGCTAACACACTACTGTTTGGCGGCAGAATCTGGCAATGCATTGGTACTGCTCCAGTCTTTGCGAGAGTCCTACCACTTATTTATTTGGCGAATATACGTTTAACTTCACAATTAAAATCGTTCGTTGATTATCTAGAAAAAGATACTTACAAGGATAATAATTGCCGTCCACGCGATTGGAAATCCCGCGTCCGCCCATCACTAATCGACCGTTCGAGCACGTTCGGATGGTTCGTATCGAATAAAAATAACGAGGAATGAGTTGTGAGATGTGATATTCTATTACACTAGTTTGGGCTGGTAGGCAAATCTAAATTAGGCTAAATATTTCATATAACTGTTAACTAAATAGCAAATCAATTTTTACTCTATATTATCTTACATCTAACCTAAGGGAGCAGTGAGAAATCTGTAAGTCTTACCTGGTGGCCTGGGATGCGCCGCGACGTGGTGTTGCAGGGAGGTGGCGATTTGGTGGTGTTGGTAGAAGGGTAGAAAGGGCGCGTGGAAGGGCGCGGGGGGCGGGGGTTGCAGCCGGGCTTTCAGCTCCTCGGCCGAACCCGCCCCCGACGATGACGACTCCACGTCCGAGACACCGCTGTCCGCCGGAGAAGGTGGCAGCGAACCTAGAGCAAAGAACATACGATTAATGTAAAAAACGTAATCCACAAGATATCTTAGATCTACCTCTTGGACCGTTTTAAAACTAAAATTAAAAATATTTCATTACATAAAGCTAATTATACTGTTCAAGAGTTTCTGGTATATGAAAATGTTTGCTTTTAAGGTGATCGGTTTGTATGTGTGATACCTAATATGGAGCAATCATTGTAAACAGGGATTTTTTTAAAAGAGCATCTGTTAACTTTCTAGCTGGTTCTTCTCAGCAGATATGCAATTCCGAGCACCGGCTCGGAATTGATATCTCATTATTAGATATTAACCCGTGAGGAAGCTACCACCGGGTAGCTTTCTCACGGGTTAATATCTAATAATGACGATTCAAAGGTTATTTATCGCATATAACAAATAGAGATATGATTATATTAAAAAAAATATCAACTGACACGAGATATTGCCAATATGACATTAGAATTGCCGCGTTTCCTTATGTATTCTCAATAGCTTTTCCTCATGGGCAAATGCATACTGTGTGTAGGTGGAACGACTTAGCTCAATGCTTGTTGCGATTAAAAATCCCTTTCTCGGTAATTTTATTAATAGAAGTGACTGCAGTCGCATGGGACGCGAGAGACGATGCCGCGGCCCGAACAATGCCATTCCTAACGTACCACAGCACGAGACAAAGTGCTTGCGTCATATTCGAAAAGGACCGTGGAAGTTAGGCAAATAAACATATTGAACAGCAAAATGCCCAAAAAGGAACACTAAGGGGAAATCTAAATGCAACTTTGTATTTGGGATTTCCGTAAACATTGTTAAAGGAAAAAGTTTAATGCAATATATATTTAACTTGTTTATAATAATATGCGTATTTAATTACATGTAGCAAATTTAGACTTTCCCACATTAGGTTAAGGAAAAGCCGTTGCGTTAAATGACGTTAACATAAATCAGCATCCTTTTGTCGCGTCTAACGGTCATCCGAGTGCAAGTGAATTGCATAATAATTCGCTAATCCCGGGGTCGGATGACCCAAGGGTCTGTGAGATCCACCGTTAGAAGTCGTCAAATGCACTTGCATCCAACCTGTTTGAATGCATGTCGTTTGGTCAGCTTCGCGATTGTCATGCAAAAGCGCTGTGTGCGTTTGTAATTTAGGATTATGCAAATTTTCGATGTTCGAGGGTTGATGGCTGGTGCAGCGCTGGTTGCGCATTTTTGCATTGCTAATCACATTAGGGTGTTTCAACATGGGATAGTTAGTTGATGCTGTGAAAGGCATTTAAATTAAAAACTGCATTCTAACCGCGATTATTATTAAGATACCAGTTTAAAAGTCCGCATAAAAGGGTGATTCGTGTGGAGGTTAGATAATTTATGTATAGGAGTTTCTTACTCAGTCTTCGTGTACGGGAATTGAATATAATTAAAATAGTTTTCAATTAAAGAACCGTACCGGTAAAGTATATGCGAGCGCGGCGATTTCTAGAGACCTTTCAATACGCGTACGGGGTGAATTAAGCCGAAAGAAGTTCTCATGTCCGGCGCCCTCTGAATAATACAGGATAAAAAAAAACTTTGACGTGTAACGGTCGACCGGACGACGTTTAAATAATAAAAAATGATGCAACTATGAGGTAGGAAGAAAGCGGTGCTATTCATGAATTTCCTTGTCCATTGAGTCTATGACTGGTCAGCTATGGCCATTTGACCGGTGCGAGCGGGCGCTGTCCACACCCCTTTGTGGCCATTGTCAACCCTTCAACGGACAATGGCCATGGGAACCGGGAAGCGGCGCGGACCACGCGGGCCCAGGGGCACTTTCGACCATTTAAACTGAGAATGCAGCGGTGTAATTCGGCACAATGGGACCCCGATGATTACTGTTTTAACGTCCACCGTTTCTCGGTGGTCGAAAGCGTTTTGATATACACAGCTTGCGCTATGTTTGTGCTCTTTTAAAAATATACTGGGATAAATAAGACAACCATGGGTGTAGGAATTTCAGCATTTACCAATTATTTAATTACAATCAAAAAGATCAATGGTTGCAATCTGCAAAAGTCTTTTTTAAACGTACTTGTTTAGTTAATTGATACAATAGATGCAAAAACTAATTCCAATGTCATGGTAAGGTATTTTCTAACATATTCAAACGCATTCTTATAGTGATAATAAAATAAAAAATGTGTTTACATTAAAGCAATCGTTTTAGCCTCATCGAACTTCAATTGAAAAAAAAAAAACGAAATAATTTGCTTAAAGTTGGCAAAAATTTAACATAACTGGTTCGTGTACTTGCTTCTATTATGAATAATAAAACCGATTTTAGTTCTCAAAATATTAAACATATGTATACGAGTTGTAACCCAAAGTGGGATAATAATTATCAGTAGCATATGAATGTTTGCGAGTTCGCCGCAAATATTTATATAGTAACTATTGTGGGAGTAGGCTTTGGCGGCCTGTCTGCGTAATTACAGTCCCCTGTCTCCAGGACGTCTGAAGGGCAACCGAAATAAGGTCATTAGAGCAATAGTTCCATTGCTACATTTAGCGAAATACATCGTCATATGAAGGCTAGTTGACGTGATAAAATTATACATAAACTAAGTTTGTTTTCGCTTTCACACTATTTTTTTCTCCATATTTTGTTTTTGAGAGATCGAGTGACGAGACGAGCACGTCGTGCGCTATACCTGATGGTAAGCATCACGTCTGCCCATTGTAACACAGTACCACACAGGCCGTGTTTGGCTCTGTGCTGAGCTCGTTACCCAGAGATATAAGATGGTCTATCTCTTTACCCTGTAATTGCTGGCACTGTTGTCCTTCAAACTGGAACACAGTAGTGCTTACACACTATGCTTGGCGGCAGAACATCTGGCAATGCAGTGGTACCGCCCCAGTCGGACTCTGCAAGAGTCCTACCACTTACTAGATTTACCATTACATTTACAAAACTGCTTTTTAAAATTATAAAATTTTAATT
>DWGO01000684.1:0-11239 GCA_018247635.1 Eurytides dolicaon deicoon
GTGGTAGGACTCTTGCAGAGCCCGACTGGGGCGGTACCACTGTATTCCCAAATATTCTGCCGCCAAGCAGTAAGCTGTAAGTGCTGTCTTCCCGTTTAAAGGACTGTGATGCCAACGTAATTACAGGGCAAAGAGATAGAGCTATAACTGCGGGTGACGTGCGCAGCACAGAGTTCAACATGCTCTTTATGGTACTGTATCGTTATTGGTGGGCGTCAGGCTTACCATAAGGCGCGCAACTTGCTCGTATCGTCACTTTGTATAATAAAAAATAAAGAGAAATTTAAAGATTTCTAGGTATAGTCGGAAAGATAAAAATAGATAATTGCAAAAAAAAAAGAATTTATTTAAATATCTTTTCCGAATTTAATGTTTAGAACGCATGAATATATGTAAAAATTACTCCCGACGTGTAGCTGAGGTCGATGGCCCACCACTTATTGCGCCATGGCCTTGAGCCCGTCGCCATGTTTGATAATTAATAATTTTGTGTGAAAACGACGACACCATTTTAAATGACCATTTATTTACCATACTGTGAGTAGTAGTTAAAGGTTATTTTTACTAACTTATAATAAAGTTATTCGTGCGCCTGATGGTAAGCGTCACGCCTACCCATAACAATACAGTACCACTCGGAGCGTGCTTGGCTCTGTGCTGCGCTCGTCACCCAGAGATATTAGATGGTCTATATCTTTGCCCTGTAATTTCGCTGGCATCATTGCCCTTCAAACCGGAACACAGTAGAGCTTACACACTACTACTTGGCGGCAAAATGCCTGGTATGCAGTGCAGTGGTACCACCCCCGTCGGACGTCGGAGTCCTACCACTAAGAACCAGTATGCATACCGGTTTGAACATCTTTAATCTATGAGTAGCTAGCGCAGAGTAATTTTCAAAAAAAAAGTGTTGTTTACTTTTCAAGAGTTGATTGTCTTTGATAAATCTTAAAACGAAGTTAAATATTGTATATACCGATTAATACAAATAAAACATACGTTCACTAAAACGTGACTGACCGTGGCTTCAAAAAAAAAATCAAATACGGTCTTGATCATATTTGAACATAATTAATATGAATGACTGATGACGAACATTCCTATTAATATTATTATTCCTTTCTTCATTGATTCAACGTTTCTTTATACATCAACGGATGAAGTTTTTTGTTTTAAAGAAGAAAATCATATAGATTAATTATAAAATATGTAAGAAACATTGAGGACAAGTGCAGACAGACAAAACTTTAATATAACATTGATTATCAATACCATAAATTTGATAAAAATAAATATTTATTATCAACATCACCGACAATTTTGAATACATCATTATACAAAAATCTCAAATATAAATATCGCATAAAAAACCTACATATATGATGAAATGAAAAACTAAGTCTTTGATCGAATTACTACTAGTAACGTAGGTTTATAAGTATACTTATAATATTATTATTTTATAACATCTTAAATCTTAGGTTGAGCGCATCGCGAGGCCACCAGATTTTGATGGGCACCGTGTTATTATGGGCAGGCGTGGCGCTTGCTATCAGGCACATAACTTAATCGTCTCATCATTTTATCTCTTAGAAAAAAAAAGTTGATCGCTAGTACGTCATAAGTGCATTACTAATCGCGTATAGTTTCGCATTACAACGTTTAATTTAAGATTGAGGCGGGCCACGTTCAAAAATAGAATAGGTTTTATCTACATTCGTATTGCGACCGGGAAAGCAACTGGAAGACCCTTTGAGACGCGCGCGTTTAAGTTACAAAGATAAAACGTCACACGTAACTTCCGCAAAAGCACGTTACATTATCGCGGGACTAAATCATGCTCGAATTGAAGATAACTCGCAACCATTATTATAGTTGCGGAGCTCCCAAGCGGCATTTATAAAACATGTCATGTTATAACAAGGGTCGCTTTAGATATTACGAGTGCGAACGTTCAAAATGTTCAGCCACTATATTGTTATCAAGAATTTTCTAAAATACGACGCACGTTAGCGACTCGAAGTTACGGTGGAGCTGACAGTTTCGGATGTCGGCGTGTAACACAGTAGGTACTGGGTTTTGTACGTGCAAGAATTTTTATATACTGGTAAAATATTTATTTTCGAGTATTGAAAGTGTGGTACTTTTTTTAAGAGATAAAGTGACGATACGAGCCAGTCATGAGCCTGTTGGTAAGCGTCACACCTGCCCATAACACAGTAACCAAACAGAGCGCACTTGGCTTTGTGCTGCGCTCGTCACCCAGAGATATAAGATGGTCTACATATTTGTCCAGTAGTGATGCTGGCATCATTGGCCTTTAAACCGGAACACATAAGCATTTACACACCACTGCTTAGCGGCATAATAACTGGCAATGCAGTGGTATCGCCCCAGTCGGGCTCTGCAAAAGTACCTCAACTTAGAAATGTGTAAATAAAGTAGACATTTCGTACTAATATGAAGTAATTGATGTTAAATTGAACTCAAATTATATTTTAATTCATTAATATCGGACTAAAGAGTTCCGTAAATGTGTCTTTTTTATTATATGAATGGTCACTTTGAATAGATTGTTATTGAAATGTATTTAAATTTTTTGTCGCTTACTGATGGCAAGCGGTACATTGCTACAACACATAACAATATAGTGCCACCCAAAACTTACTTGACCCTACGCTGTGCTCGTAACCCAGAGATTTATCTTTTACTTCTATGCCCTCTATGCTCTATGTAAATTCTAATTACGCTAGCATCATTGGCTCTTAAACCGGAACACAGCAGTGCAGCATTTTATAACACATTATATTTTTAAAAAATATCTAATTTTTTAATTTTATGAAGAATTATTATAACCACCAGCTCAATTTTAGTTGCTAGAACTTACGTACTGTACGGTCTTCGGCGAGTCTATTACTTTTCCAATCAAAGTAACTAATTATCGCGAAGAAAGGAGAGTTTAAAAATTACGTACTAACAAAAAAAAATACCAATTTTCAACAAATATAATTCTAATCGAAAGGACTCTTGCAAAGTCCAACAGGGGTGGTACCACTGCATTGCCAGCTATTCTGCTGCCAAGCAGTAATGTGTAAGCACTACTATGTTGCGGTTTGAAGGGCAACGATGCCAGTGAAATTACAGGGCAAAAATAAGGGCCATCTAATACTCTCTATCTATACTCTGGGTGACGAGCACGGCCTAGAGCCAAGCACGCTCTGTATGTTACTGTGCTGTTATGGGCAGGCGTGACGCTTACCAACAGGCGCATGACTTGCTCGTCTAATATCTCTGGGCGACGAGCGCAGCACAGAGCCATACACGCTCCGTGTAGTACTGTATCCGTGTGGTATGTTCTTATGGGAAGACATGACGCTTCCTATCAGGCGCACGACTTGCTCATCTCGTCACTATATCTCGAAAAAGCAATTGACAGAATAACCTCTGTCAGCCAAATTATTGTTGATTTTAGTGAACGGAATAATATGTGGTCAGAAGTGGTCCGGCACCTGAATACGTCATTTGACGGTGGGCAAATATTAGCAAATGTGCAATGTCGACGTACGTTCATGTTTGATATAATACTTCACATTGATACTTTATTTGATTACAAATAGAATAAATAATAAATCGTGCCAATATTTATAATAAAAAGTTCGTATGTATATTTGTCTTTTATCGCATATTTACTTACTAGACGTAAGTATTTGAAAAAAAAACTGATATTAGGCATTGGACAAAACTATATTTCGTTTCTTTAGGTATACAAGCAATGTCATTTACACCGTTCTTATTTTGAATTATGTGCACTTTTATCTATTTTGTTAAGTTCAATATACTTATATACTTTAAAGCATCAATTGTGTTAGCATGTTTCGAATGGTTATTGAAAGTATAATGGCGAAACTACATTATCCATATGTCAGATGGATTCAAATCCGTTTAAAAAAAAGAACATTTTATCTCGAGGAAATGTTAGTACTTTAAGACGAATTATGAAAAATAAGCTAATGTAATGGACAGATATCGCACAATATTATTCAACACACAGTCATTTGAATATGAATCATACTTATATTATAACTATAAACTTTTGTAGGGTCAGTCTGGGGTAGTACCATTGCAATGCCAGTTATTCAACCACCAAAAAGTACCGTGTAAGAACTGCTGTGTTCCGTTTTGTAGGGCAATGATGCCAGCATAATTACTGGGCTCAAAGATAGAACATCTTTAATCTCAGCGCTGAGTCAAGCAGGTTCTACGTGGCACTGTGTTGTTATGGGCAAGCCTTACCATCAGGCGCACGACCTGCTCGTCTCGTCACTTTGTCTAACAAAAAAAAATGTTAAGGTCCGTATGTTCGGATATTGGAACGGGTCACGCAAAATGGCGGAAACGCAGACGGCTTAATGGTCTTACATGAAATTTGACGCGCAGATTGTTTATAACGTGGACTAAGACATTTTCTGCAATATATATGTACATATGTAACAAAAATATGAGTGAATGCATTTTTGATATTCTGTAATTCACTATACAGTATATCAAAAATGCACTAAATGCACAAACTATGCAGTTATTCGATGCAACAAATAAAATAATTAAGTTTGGCAAAATATAAAATTATTACACTGAATATATAAATTAAAAAGATAAACAGACGATGTTTTTCGCTCATAAGTATTCAAATTAAACCTTTATTTAAAAAAAATATGACTGTAAAATAGTTTAGTGTAGGTTAAATTTTACAATATTTTTTTTTCAATATAATTAATGACCAGATCCTGAGCCGCGCCCCTTTATATTGTGCCTAAGAGTGCTAATTAAAAATACTTGTTAATAAAAGCATTTATTACGCTATAAACCAAAGACCTTTAAGGGTGTTAATGCTCCGTTTACAAATCATAAAACCTTGATTCAATTAAGGGGTGATCAGCTCGCTTTAAAGACCGTTCGTTATATAAAGTTAAAATAAATAGAATCCGAAATTGACCATTAACCTTAAAACAGAAACAGGGAGTAAAAATGTATTCTAATTATTGCATAATATATGCAATAAGTACATTGGTTTCTAGTGTGGAATAATTAACAATACATGTCTGCATGAAACGAATCCTACCACTCCCTAATTGGTATGGCTCTTGCAGTGTCCGACTGGGGCGGATATCTGGCAATGTAGTGGATATTTGGCCGCCAAGCAGTAGTGTATAAGCACTACAGTGTTTTGGATGGGCAATGATGCCAGAGTTATTGCAGGGCAAAGAGATAGACTATCTAATACCTCTGGGTGACGAGCGCAGCACAGAAATAAGCATGTTATGTGTGGTACTGGGTTGTTATAGACAGGTGTGACGCTTACCATCAGCCGCACGACTTGCTCGTCTCGTCAAACACAGCAAACTCAGCAAGCTACATAAAGAAATCTTCGCATGCATACGGAGGACAACTCACTTATGTTTCATCACAATCGATTAAATACTTTAAGAACAAAAAAGCAACCACATATGTATATATATAACAGTCAATATATACACATTAACTGCTGTTTTTGACAGAAATGAAGCGTGTAGTACAAGGAGAGCAGAGTGGAGAATGTAGGAAATTTAGTTTCTACTTGCCCGCAGTATATCCTATTTTCATCCTTACCTAAACAAGAAGCGATACGACGAAGCTACAAATGCAAATACGCGCTGTTAAATCTTCCCCCTACCCACCTACCCGGCGTTCGTCGGAACGAAACGTTTTATAATGAAGTATGTATTGTATTAAAAGCGTTCACCGTTAAAGCAGATTAAGGGAAATGCTCGCAATTCGCAAACAACTTTCCCCCTAATCCAATGTAAATTAAGCCCGCGTAACGTCAAATATTTCTGTTTTACTTAATGCCCAATGTTTACCAGCCGGGCGGTTTTGCACTCTCCAATATCATTTTGTTCCGTTCGACGATTCGTTGTGAATCGAAAAGTGCCGCGGAATAATTTCCACGATTGTTTTTTTATTTATTTTTGTGAGATAAAGTAACGTGACGAGCAAGTCGTACGCCCTATGGTAAGCGTCACGCCTTTTTGTAACAACTCGTCACCCAGATATTAAAGATATTCTATCTCTATGCCCAGTAATTACGAGACTCAGCAGTACTTTCGCACTAATTTTTCATAGTTAAACAACTGGCAATGCAGTGGTACCATTGCCAGGTATATGTCTAAGATTTTTTGGGGTTTATGGTAAAAAAATCACATAATTTTAAGATAAATTATTGTCGTGTAACATTGTCACTTTGCTATGTCTTCCGGCTCATTCCGGTTGTCTTCCGATTATGCGTGGTTTAAAGTAATCATTGATATCGTTATTCGACCGTTATTTTATTGAGTTATTTTCCTTGGTGATTAACACTTTTGGTCTTAAGTAGCCGCTCTCTGAGATTTTGAGTTTACTGTGACCTTATTAATACTCTCTTAGTTTGCTAAGCGTTCCATTTTAAACTCACGTTCGATTATTAGGTAACAATAATTTACCACTACACAAGTCTGTTAAATTCAACAGATCGTAAATTTAAACATTACTTATAGGAAGATTCACATTAGTATATTGTTCCTTATATTAGTAACCTAATTTAAAACTAATTTCAATCGTACAGAGAGAAGAACATTTTCATTCTGATAGTCACGTTTAAAGCACCTATTAACAATTTATCACCTATTACTAAGTGGTACTGTTACTAAATGGTAGGACTCTTGCAGAGTCCAACTGGGGCCACCACTGCATTGCCAGATATTCTGCACCAAGCATTAGCGTGTAAGCACTACTGTGTTCCGGTTTGAAGGGCAATGATGCCAGTGAAATTACAGGGCAAAGAGATAGACCATCTAATCTCTCTGAGTGACGAGCACAGTACAGAGCCAAGCACGCTCTGTGTGGTACTGTGTTGTCATGGACAGGCGTGATGCTTACCATCAGTCGACTTGTTCGTCTCGTCACTTGATCTCTTAAAAAAATATTAAAAATAATGCTTGTGAATATAATAGTAAGTGTTAATTACGTTGTTACAGAGTTAAATTGAATATCTAAATAATGTTGTCAATTATGTGCTACATTTTTACCATAAAGTGTTAATATGCACCAGAAACGTACCTATTCTTTGTTAATTATAAAAACTATTTAGCCAACAGACAATTAAAATATATTACTCTAGAAATTAAGACTGCATTCATAAATGTGATATTTATAGCGTAATTTATATACAAACAGCATTTAAGTAATTTCCCTTTATGTGAATTAGTAAAGTAAATTCCTTTTATGAGAATTGCTACTGATCATAAGTAGTTGTCCTTGAGCGATGGAAATTCTATGAGGGAATTACTTGCTTTTATGCTACCTACTTTCACACTATATCGACGGCAGAAAGCAATTTTGTCGTATCTCGAATATTACAACTTTGCACCAGAACCAAAAAACTATTGATTTCGAAATATTTATGTAAAAATCAATGTCGTATATAAAGTAAAAATATTCGTAGAAAGATTAAACCGAGACAATTCGATGCGGTATTTTTTGATTCGAATGGTGTACAAAACTCCTATTCGATTTTTTTTGAAATACGACAAGATCGCTTTCCGGTGTCGATATAAACACCACTACGCGATTTTTTGCTCACATCGTTTACCGACTCGATCGCGTGAGCATAAAACAAATTTCTATATAAAAAAAAAACAGCGTCATCTAGTCACGACACATAGGATTAACAATTGTATGCTTTGTCCAGTTTCATATTTCTTTTTTTTTTATATGGAATTATAATTTTTTAAACACTATTAGTTTATAAACACTATTAAAACTAATATGACCAATATAACAATACACCAAGATACATATATAACAAATATTTTAGGGCTATTATCGAAAGTTTCTCATAGATAAGATATCATTGTGTGTGTTAAGTTAGTGAGTGTGCGTTTGCATGCATGTATGTGTGTGTGAGAGAATTATCAAGAATTACTAGGTACACTATAGTATATAACACATAGCATTTTGTACATTTCAAAACTGAATTACTCCTCACTGCACTTGTTCTAAGTAATATAAGATGATCTATCTAATATTGTTCAATTATAAAATACCGCCGTTGATTGAAAGGCTTTTTGACCTAACTCGATTCGGAACCCACTTCGGTTGTTTGTAATAAGACTTAAACTCGAAAAAGCCTTTCAACCCTTTTCATCGAAGTTTTTACCTTTACAAACGTATTAGGCTTAGCGCAAGTTCGATGTTCATTGGAGTGGAAATGTCTGGAGCAACAAAAGCGGAGTGGATAATCGTCTTGATGAAAAGAATGGGGAGATTCGGGTGCGGATTCGAATTTAACCGAATGTGATATTTTCGTTACAAAAATTACAAGAGATAACAAAGTAGATATAGTAGTATAACAAGAGCGGAGAGAGTACAGTGGTAGAATTAAAAAATAGAAGTCTGTTTAATGCGTGGTAGCTTGACATTTTGCTAAACCCTTAATTTTTATAAATGATGTTTACAATCTTATAACAAACAAGCGTATGTCCTATTTAAGTGCTAGGAGTCTTGCAGAGAGCGGCTGGGGCAGTACCACTGCATTGCCAGATATTCTACCGCCAAGCAGTAGTATGAAATCACTACAGTGTCCCGGTTTGAAGGGCAATGATGCCAGCGAAATCACAGGGCAAAGAGATAGACCATCTTATATCTCTGGGTGACGAGCGCAGCACAGAGCCAAGCACGCTGTGTGGTGCTGTGTTGTTATGGGCAGGCGTGACGCTTACCATAAGGCATACGACTTGCTCGTCTTGTCACTTTATCTCGTTTAGAAAAAAAATGTTAATTAAATATAATTTGAAGTTTTTAAGTAAACTTATCTTAATAACAAAACAGTGCTATGCAGAAATTCAAACTGCAACAGTTCAAAAATGCTTGAGTCTGTACTGTGCTCATGACCCAGCGACATAAGTGCAACATAGCAGTGCTTGCACATTACCATTTACCGCTTGGGCTGATACAGGGTGGGAATATTTGGAGAGTTGCATATTTTTTCATCGTATATCATATTTTTATTAGAATTTACTAATTTAAATATTGTTTAAAGATAACCTAAAACGTGATATTATTGTCTGCGTAACTTGTAAAGTATAATTATCGTTTTTTTTATTAGATAAAGTAACGAGCGAATCGTGCACCTGATAAACGACTCGCCTGCCCATAACAAAACAGTGCCACTCAGAACCTGCTTAACCCTGTGCTGCGCTCGTCACCCAGAGATTTAAGATATTCTATCTCTATGCCCAGTAATCACACTAGCATTATTGCACTTCAAACCGGAACACAGCAGTGCTTACGCACTACTATTAGGCAGTCTAATGGCTGGCGATGCAGTGGTACTTCCCCAGACAAGCTCTGCAAAAGTTAACCACTTATTAAAGTGTCAATAAACTTAATATTGCGACTGATTGGGTTGAGGTTTTTTAGTATGTAACTATACTAACACATGAAATTGTAATCTTGGTCGCCATTTAAGTAACATGTCATCGAACCAAAAAGGAATGCATTATTGATTTCAAATGCATTTTGCTGTGAGCACTTACATTAATTAAAGTCCGCCAGGCTTGACTTTAGACTTAGCAATAAGTTCTATTGAAAGAAACTTAATAAACTAGTAAATATTGTAAAGTGATAAAAAAATCTAACTCATCAAATACAGAGTATTAACAAATTAATAATAAAGCTTTTTGCGCACATGTTAAATATTGAGTGACACAAATTGCTCATTAAAACACCTAGAATGTTATTAGAAGTTAATATATTACTATAGCATATTATTAGTAGTGTATTACTATTCTAACTGATAATATAAATCTGCAAGAAAGGTCGTTGAATTGTCTTTCTTCGCCGTGAAGGAAAGAAAACCAGAAAAACCCAACAACCACAGTCTGTATATTTTTTATGATATGATAGTATGGAGAAATAAAAAAAAGAAAAATAACATGTAATTATAATCTTATTGCTTAAGAATTAAAATAAACTTTTTTTAATAAAAGTTCACATCGTCTTCCTAAAATAAGTCAATAAGATAACTTATACCTAATGCTTTTAATTAAATGTAACAAACTTTTTAAGGCAAACCCAACATGTAAAAATATAATTAGGTTTATAAATATACATATATATAAAAGTGGTAATTTACAAGTGGTACTCTTGCAGAGTCCCACTGGGGAGGTACTCTGCATTGCCAGATATTCTGCCAAGCAGTAGTGTGTAAGCACCCCTGTGTTCCGGTTTGAAGCGAAATGATGCCAGCGAAGTTACAGGACAAAGAGATAGGCCATCTTACATCTCAGGATGATGAGCGCAGCACAGAGCCAAACACGCTCTTTGTCGTACTGTGTTGTTATGGGCAGGTGTCACGCTTACCACCAGGCGCACGACTTGCTCGTCTCGTCACTTTATGTCGTATAAAAAGGAACATTAAATAAACGTAAAAATCTTTAATTTTGTTAGGAACGTGAAGCCAAGCATGGCCTAGGATTTTTTCTTTAAAATGTTGTATAATTTATATAGAAGGCTCTAAATAACAAACGTTCTTGCAGAATTAGCTTTCTTTGTTCGTATCTAAACAAATGTTCCGACTGCGACCGATCGAATATGACGACAGAGACACGCCACGCCGCTTCCTTGCATTTGCAATTGATGTGTTTGCATTATAGTCACGTAAATTTGTTACTTTAGCGTTAAAACAGACATCGTTCTGTTATATTTACTTATCCAATTAGGTTCACTTTGTGAAATCGCAATTTGAAATTGAAATATAACATATAAATGAAACAAAGTGTAAAACAAGGTGACACTTATGACATTTGCATACCATATATAGTATCTCATATTTATTCATTTAGTTCTTCGTACGAAAAAAAGAAAAAAATCCTTAAAACCGATTGTGTCGTGAAACAAAGTGTCAGATATATTTTATACTAGTTTACGCCAATACTATTCCTTATTCAATAATAATAAAATGAGATTTCATCAAATTTTGACGCATTGAAATTGTTCATTTAAAATTAGAAACAATAGAATAATCAAAAACAAAACTTTGAAGATCACAAATTGATCCAGAAAATCCAATACTAATTATATTTTCTTTATTCAATAGTTTTATTATTGGTACACCTTTTTAAAGTTATAACAAATGTCGGTTGGAGAAGAGTTTGCTATAAAATAT
>DWGO01000685.1:0-11229 GCA_018247635.1 Eurytides dolicaon deicoon
TGTTGTTATGGGCAGGCGTAACGCTTACCATCAGGCGTACGACCTGCTCGTCTCGTCACTTTATCACGTAAAAAAAAGATCCGTCGTAGGTATGCAGCGAAGAAATTAGATGAAATCAAATGGAGACATCCTGTAGTTTGATCGGCGTGCAAAATCAGAGTGCAGTTGCACAGCGCGGCCGTTGTAATCCCCTAATTCATCTCGGTGCCACGCACACAGGGAGCGACCCCTAATATTCACTAATACAACCCCAAATGGGTGTGTACAAACACAAAGAGGGATGCGTGCGAAAAGTCAAGAGAACGTTTAAATTAACTTAATGCAATCGACGTGCCGCCGGCGCTGGGTATGGTGATGTTGCAACAGTGGTACTACGCCCTTTTTTTTGTTGGTGTTGACTTGAGAAGATTTCTGTTTGTTTTGAATGCAATAACAAACAAATCCTACTATTCTTAAAATAAATGAACCAGTAAATATCAGCAGATTGGGCTTTTAAAATTAATACACCAAAGTTTTCTAAAAGTGGTGTGTTCTGGTTTAAAGGGCAACGATGCCAGCATAATTTCAAATCTTTAGGTGACGAGAGCGGCTCAGCTCTAAGCAGGATTTGTGTGCTGCTGAGTTGTTATGGCCAGGCGTGTCGCTTACCATCTAAGGCACACGACTTGCCCGTCACTTAATCTAATAAGAATAAATTCATCACCACGTCTAAAGATTTTAAAAGGTACAGTTTCCGTCATAGTCAATTTACGTCATATTTGAAAGAACAGTTAGAGAAAAATCAGGGAGATAATTTTAACGTTTCTTCTTTATTATCGACCAATATACAGGCTAGCAACGGTGGTGTGAAGGGTAACGACCTCCGAGATCATTTTCGCGCAATAGCTCATTAGGTCTAATCCATCAATGGTGTGGCGTTCTCTCCCGTGGCATTTGTAAGCGGATTGCAGTAACCCGACACCAAGCACGTCGTCTCGCCGCCTAGCCTAAGGGACTGTGGTCTTACACGTTTTGGAGCGGAATAATTTGGGGTTTCTATTTTAGCGATGTTATGTTTGGCGTCAGTAAACGTATCGAGCAATCAGATGTTCGATGGAAGAATCTACAAAAAAGTGAAACACCGCGAGCGTCTTCAAGAATTGTGAGCGAGAATAAAAATATTTACGAAATAGTTCTCTACTCGCAACTTAAATAAAAATTCAGATAAATTATCATTAACTAGTACCAAACTGAACTAGTAAGTTATGAAATTTCGAGTTACTATGAAATTATGAACAAATATGTTTTGGTTAATCCTGTGTTTACTGCAAAAAAGATAAGTTCTATCTATAAACTTCCATTTTGAGTAACATATATTGTTTTTTCTAAAGAATCAATCATTTAACACTATATATCATAAAATCCGAACAATTGTTCAGACGTGCAGAATTCATCGAGACAAGTGTAACACAAGGAAACGAAAGCACAAAGGGGGGCTTTTTAAGAAGTTTTATCGTATGCCATTGACACCGCTCGCTCTCCTGCGAGATTTATCGTGTTTCCGACATTAGTGCAGGGCGCAAATGAGTGCAGGGCTATCGAGTTACGCCAATCAACTGAAAGCACGCGCCACTAGTGATGTGCCGCCGTGGGAAATGTCGATGAAATGATAATAATCGCGAAAGCGACGTTGCATTCACTGTACTCGTAGTAAAATCAAAAATAACCTAAAGATTCAAACGAAATATGGTATTTAGATATTTTTTAAGTGTTTAAGTCTTTAAATTTTACTAGTCAAATTAAGAAATAGATGAACTTCAGAAAATCATCATGCCTTCAGACTTTTGCGTCACTTGCAATAAGTTCTAAGCTTAAATTCAAACTTTTATTATTAGAATCGAGCAAATGACAAAACCATAGTTTTCACTGGGATTCATAACACATTATAATATCATTATGCTTACAGAAACTTGGACTGAGTATAATCTAAAAATTCATCGATAATTCGCTATAGGTCGACCCAATCCCTAAAGAGCGACAACCGTGGTGTCGTAATGCGCTCGCCGATTTGATGGATTGGCTTCTTTGCAGTCCCTCCTATTTGCAAACACCCTTATCTGGGCGCGGGGGGTGCGGGCGGAGTGGCAGAGGGGGGTGGGGCTAATTAAAATTGGCACCCGAAACGGAAGACGGCAGCAATGGTAGGCGTGCAGATACCATGGACCCTACAGCCCCCATCATAGAGGTCGTTATGCGGTAGCGGAATTCTAATTATGTTTCGCGAAGCTAGAGCCGCTTGCATCAGGGCTTTTGTGAGATTATTGGGCAGTGACGTAATAGCGCTAAGCGGTGCCGACGCAGTGCATTCGTTGGGCACAATTAAGTGATGAATGGAGGACGGGGCGGCGGCGGATTATTCAAGTTATGGAAGCACGTCTGCCATGGAGTTCCGTAAATAGCCAATTTCACGTGACGGCTCTGGCCGGTTTCGTTAGGCGTTCATAGCCATTTACGAAGGATTCTATTTTATGTTCAATGCACGTTGCAGTTTGATTCTATTATCTTTCTTAACCAACGCAGAAATCAATCCAAACGAGCTTTCGATCATGATACAAGAACTCATAAATGAAAAATGAAAAATGTTTTCAATCAGAGTCTGTAGTAATTTTGTTTGTTGCACTTCGGCAGTAATGGATAGACGTAAAATTTGGATCTGATGTAGTAAAAATAAATAGTAAAATTATATAAAGATTCTAGTTTTTATATTGTTGTACTAGGGAATCATAAACGAACGGTCCCAATCTCAGTGTTATTCTCAAAAAGGTAAAAGGAAAGTTCTACGGGGTATGAAACGATCGCTTAACATGAAAAAGTTGAGTGTGAGAAAGCCCATAACTAAATTGAAGGGGATCGTTGTACGAAATGGCGACGCTTTATGTCCACCCTTAAAGGGTTCATTTCACTAACGGCCGAGCTTTTGACGGCGTAGGAAGAGTTTGCTCCAACTTGACTCAACAACCGTCTACATCTTATCGAAGCTTTCTTTAATCAATGATAGGTCCATCTTACTTATTATCATCGCAACATAGTTAAGACTGTCTTTTTAATTTTTTTCTAACAGATTTTATTTTTTTGATAACTAATCTTTCTCGTGTACCAAATACCTACTTATCGTATGTTTTAAATTTGTATCTCGACTGTTTACTTATTGAAAAATACAAATTTTTCAAAATTATCTTATTACGAATGTCAAATCTTCGTACAAATAGTTTTTATGATGACTTATCTTTATTAGTTCACTTTAACTAGTAGTAGGTTCCAAATCACGGTCACAAATAATACTTTATGGAATTTTGAATACATCAGTCCCTCAATTTACATAGTACAGACGTTCTTGGAAATATCTCCAAATGAATGAGCTTTTAAAAGAGTGATTCATCAATATGATACTGATAAATGGTATAATGGAAAACTATCAGAATAAGAAGAAAAAATACTTTTTTGTAGTGATTTAAAAACCGTGTAATAGCAAAGTCTTGTAATTCGAGTACTGTTTAAATCGAGGGATACCGTATTTATAATACTTCACTAAAAACGAAAAATCGTCTAAAATACCAACCCAGAAGTAATGCAGCTATTATTTTATTAGTACAAGCCCGATATAAAAATACATATGAAAGATCTGTATATAATTTGAACATAAACGACGAAATATCACAATGAAACGAACCGTTCGAATGTGCGTGCGGATGCCAAGAGACAAGGTAACCCTTCCGTGCCGGATCACGTCTCCGCTATTACGCGGCATTGAAAATTAGTTTAATATCTCGAATTGACGATTCCGCCCGGAATTGGCAATTAAGAGGGAATAACACCCGGAATGATCCGCCTGATAGCCGAGTTATGGGGTGCCTTTATGGTCCATTAAGTGCGCAGTAACTTCGCAGACGTCGCCCCGCTGCACGGCGGTTGGCGCTCCGCTCTGGAGTTCGAGCCCGTGCGCTCGCACGAGCGATTGTTTCCGAAAACAATTGTGATTATTGTCCTTCATGATAGACGAACAAAGTATAGGACTTTATCTTGTACGATTTTGTTTAATATTAAGCTGGTTATAGTTACATCGATTTAATCGTTGAGTAGAAGTATTTTTTTGTGGCGATGAATGCAAACTTATAAGTGATTCACCTGACGGTAAATGATCACCACATCTCATGGACCTTGTTAACTGACATGCAAGTGCGTTGTCTAAGACTTTTAAGTTAGAAATATGGTCTCTTCTTAAAGATTCCTAAGTCATATTGATTTGGAAATAATTAGATTTGTAAAATAAAAATTTTACAAATCTAATGACACCATAATTTTAATCTGCAAATGAATTAAGTACTTCTTCGAGACAATGTAAAAATATACCGAATATAACGCGTATATATAGAAACAGAGTTGCTGATTAATTATGATTCCCCGAACAGTCATAAGAATTAAGGCCACGTTAGCGGATAGGCAGAGCGGTGGGCGCGTTGAATCCCAAACGGGGTCCCTCCGCCGCGCATCGGTTTCAATTTGAATCTTAATTCGGCAACATTATTCGAAATTACATTGCTTAATATTCACCCCGGGCGCGGTGATTTTTGCATATTTTTAACCCTGCCGCCGCCCGGGCCGGGTGGGTGCTGATAAAAATCGCATATATTAACCGTGAGGGCCGGATTTCGCGAGATTCGGGCGGGTTTTCATTAAACCCGATACGGCCGAGATAGGTGCCGTATTTTATGGCGGGTCCGCGGCGCCTCTTTCAGCGACATCTTAAAATTCCCACAATGCAATTCTAATCCTTCCCCGAGATTACCCGGAACGATTGCGCCCGTCGCCTTTACGACGAACATCGCCATACTTAACGGCCGAAGGTCGTTACGCTTTTTTTTATTATTTTAATTTCGCATAAATTACCACATAAAAATATACGATAAAACCTCAACTTTTATATTTTATAAAACGAACAAATAATACCTAAACACGTTGTATGTTACCGCGGCTTAATAGCATGTGGATGTATATATTTTTAAATAATTCCTTGAAAAGCTACTAAAGAATACATTTTCGATTGAACCGAGAGCCGACTATGATTGGTTTTTAAAAAAGAATGAATAAAGAAAATAAGAATAATTTTTGAAATTGGAACAGAACGGGCGGTACAAAATAATTAAAGCCATTGGAAATGCTCTAAAAGAAAAAGCGGGAAAAAAGGCCGCGGCCCATTCTAGCGCACGCACATTAATCAAGATGGCTGACGGCTAAATATGCATTGGCTTTCGTCGGTGCATGCATTCGTTTAAATAGGGTTAAACTGTCAACGGGGGTTGTTGTTTGCAGCCGATGATGAACTCTCCGCCGCTCCTACGGCTGCTTTAAATGCAAATACGATTTTGAGCCGCCGACGTCATCGGCCCGATCCCGTTGGATCGTGATTTAATTCTACGCAGTTGAATTGCGGGTCGGGAGTTGTTTATTCAATCTCTGTTTTTATTATTTTGTTTAGAATTTAACATTAATCTTATGAGTTTAGCTTACTTTTAACGCAATATATGAACTCGGAACTCGTCACTTTTTGTGAGAATAGTAGACCCATGCAATAATGAAAAAATAAAAATTTATTTATCAATTAATAAGTGACGTCATCCATTAGAAAGATTTGGACAAGTGACAAGATGTGGCAGTTTTCGAAGAGAGTGCGTCGCCTACGCAGCCTGGTAGCGGCCGACCGGTCGGTACCAGGCGCGCATTAATCCCGCGCCGTGTGCGGCCGCTCATATCGCGTATTTATGAACACCGCCCGACTCATGATAGCCTGGTACACGCCGTAACATTATACCGACTTGTCGGGTGATTAATTCGCGGTTTTGTCCGTTTGTACGGCTGACGCGGCCATCTTTTATACCTCCCTGGTCGGCGGCGTATTCGTTACTCGCCTCTCGATCCCTCTGCGATCCGCGGTCCCCAATAACAATAAAATCTTAACGAAGTAAATACGGAACTCCATATAAATACGGTCGCGTCTAACGAGAGCGAAATAAAACAAGCGAACATTTTATTAGCCACCTAAGGCACCTTTTTGTCCCACAATCGGATCGGCCGAAGAGGGCCAATATGGACCCTATCTCCGAGCGTCTCGTCAAACCATCAGTCGTCAGCGGACCGAATTCATTTACATTCGAGTTTCGATCAACGTTAAGAGCATCTGATACCCCTAAGAAAGTAGACGCGGGCCCGGCGGCCGTATCATCCCTGTATCGCGAGGCGAAAATTAATACTCGAAAACAAAAAGTCGGCCGAGCGTCGTCGTTATCGAGAAACCGCCCGATGTCATCGTCCTATATACTGATCACTCGATACGGCGGCGAGTGTAGGTCTCCGATAGCATCGCATTCCCCGCCGGCTCCCCGACGGTCAGAGCCAACGTGGCCCTTATTGGAAACACCTTAAGGGACCTGCGCGTCCTCTCACCAAAACCCAACGCACCTATGTGGAAATGTGAGTTTTAATTAAGGGGGCCTTAAAGCGACTCATCCAATCAGTCAAGATACGACACATCAGAATGTTTTGAATGGCCGCCATGCGACCGAGCGACGAAGCCACCTCGAAAAAATACCGGTGTGAACCGACCGCGGTGGTTTTCGATTCCGTTTATTAGGCAGTCGATGCGCGCTCTCCTCTCAATCTAGAATTTATTGGGTCGCTCGGCATTTGGCAGTGGCACCGTGGTCCGCGAAATAAATCTGCGCGCACGTCGGCGGCGGGTAATTGGGATTCGTCGCACGGCGTCGCTCTAGCAGCTCTTCAAATGCCTCGCCACCTTCTTCGCGGCTAACGTATTCCGCGCGAGTTCCCGGTAAACGGCGGGCGCCGATCGCAATAGCAATAACCAGCTAAATAACTCACGCCGCTGCCGGAGGAAGGAGTGCGCGGTTCCTGCTAGCGGCCGGCCGTTCGCGATGCCACTCTCGAATGCGTTTGGCCTCTAACTAATTGTTATTTGAATTGGACGTGCGCGGAATTTCACAAGGCGATCGGCGGGCCACGGCACGCAGCACGCATATAAAGGTTATTATAACACAATAATGGCATTGTAAAGTTTTACGAGCACTTAATTATCCGCGAGCGAGCTAGCGGACTCTCGCCACGAGACAATGCATGATTTATCGCCGGTCAGTTTTACGCACTCGTTCAAATTTATGGGTTATCGTGCTCTTACGTTTGTTTATCGATCGTTCGGGGAAAGTCACGTGTGCGCTTTCCAAGCGCTGCTAAGCGGTATTTGGCAACAGAGGAATCACTAGCTTCTGTCAAGTGCGTCTTAATACAGCTAATATTAGATGTAGCACCGATTTTATTTGTTTGACGTCGTGAGAGCTGAAGCGGGCGAGAGCGAAGCGGGGACGCGATCCGCCATCTAATTGACCCAGTCATTAAATGGACGCTCATAAACTACGCGCTTTACGATAGACGCCCCGATGAATCGCAATGCCCACGGGTGCCGAATAAATCAGGTGCACGTATGGCGCCGCCACCGAAAGTGTGGTGACGCTCTGCTTTTAGGAGAATGACCTTCGTGAAATGTGAGGAAGACTTATGAAATCGTCACAACGTGTCTTTTAATTTTAACTAAAAGAAGAATTTGATGATATTTTTTTATGAGATAGAAGTGACGAGATGAGCAGATCATGCGCCTGATGGTAAGTGTCACGTAAGCTCATAGCGACACGGTACCTGTACACTGTGCTTGGTTCTGTGCTGCGCCCATCCCTCAGAGACATAAGATAGTATACCTCTTTGCTCAGTAATTACTCTGGCATCATATCCCTTTAAAGTGGAACACAGTAGTGCTTACACACTATTGCTTGGCGGCGGAATAACTGGCGACCACTCCAGATGGAATAAAATTGACGATGGCAGTAGCAAATGGAAAGTCCAGCAAAAATCTATCGTGCTCGCAACCTTAGGGCCGAAGGCGTTATAAAGGGGCCGCAGTAGGTATGCCGCGATCATTTGCACCGACGGAAATAACCGGTGCGCGCGCGGCGTGGCGTGGCATGGCGTCGCGTCGCGTCGTTAAATGCAGTTTCGCTCATTTCGCAAATAATCCGGGGATTAGCGCGGGGATTGATGCCGGCGCGCGGTTTCGGTGCCGCGTCTCGTGCGCATAAATAAGCGCGCGTAATAAGCCAACCGCCGCCCGCCAAGTGGCGGTCATGATGCCCCGGTACTTGTTTACTGGATACCACTTGATTGAACACTAATTTTAGACGGACAGACCGCCCGACGCTGTTGTCAACTCAACTCCACTCAACTTGGCGCAATAACGCACAACGCATACAACAAAATCCACTTAGCCGACAACGACGTTGGCGACGACGGGCCGTTTTCGGTTTTATAATGTAGCCGGATTTGTCGTAATCGCTTCGTCCGAGTGCGAATAATGTATCACGCCGTTGTAAAAATAGGCCCCCACAAAGGAGCGGAGCTTGACTTTCAGGCGTTGTTGCCCGTTGTCCGGGCTATCGCGGGCGGGATGGACGTCAAAAAGGCACTTTAGGTGCATTAAAGCCCCGTGGGCGGGTAATGCGAGAGATACAAAGCGATATGCCCACCTACGTCTACGCACCAATGACAAATAACGCGAATTATTTTCAAAACAAATGTCCGAGATGGCGCAACGGTCGCGTGGAGGGAAACAGCAACGACTGCAGTGGTAATTTATTAATATGACAAAGATACTTTCCGTATTGTTGTGACGGTAGGTATCGTCATGGAATATGATTTTAAGAAAGTGTCATTCAAATCATTAATAATAGAACTACTTGAATAGAAATACTTATTACATAGATAAAGTATATTCTTAAGATTGGAAAATTTGAATTGAAGAACAAAGTAAGATAAATGTTCGGTTTATACTACTTACAATCCATACGTTATGCCGTTATACTGGCATTGTATAGTGGAAAACGGTTGAGAAGCAATTCATCTCTCTGCTCCGAGCCGCCCACCTTGTTACGCAGCGGAGAAACATGCGCGCGCGCATAAATATAGACGCGACAATCTGGTCGCGTCGGTTTTGTTGCATACCTAGCCCCCGCATAGAGCACCGGCGGTTCATTAATGAATCGAATGGACATTTCGTTCAGTTCTTTGTGCCCACTTTGGTGCGGCGCGAAATAGAATGTAAGCGGAATACCACTCCGGGCTTATGCTCGCCCGGTATGTACGTGTGTATGCCGATTGAATGTACTTGCTTTAACGGGGTGAGGTGTCTTGCCATGTGTGGTATTTCGTTTTGTTTATCTTTTATTCTCTATTTATCTATTTATCTCCATTTATCTTCGTTGAGTCGGTAACGATTGGGGAACAGAAAACTCATCATCATTTTTTTAATTTGTACTCTTTTGAAAAGGAAGAGTCAGGCTTATCATTAACAGCGGCGGGGTTGTCTCAAACAATCTATTTAACAGGTACTGAATGACTTGGCCATTGCCAATTATTCTGCAACCATGCATTAATGTGGAAGCATTTTCATAGAATTCGAGTTGGAAGAATAATGATTTCAATGAAAACACCATAGTGTTGTCACAACACAATATGTCATAACATAGAAGAGATATATCGTCACCATGTTATATAAAAACATATAAAGGTTCCGCTTCACGCAATAGTTGGCTTTACTTTTAAAATGTGGCAAATGTACCTGCTCAATACCGCTATACGTTTCAACTGTCCAAGTCGTCGATTGTTTACGAGGCGGCAAAAACTCGGATTTGATTCATCAGTCAAGCGGGCAACAGTTGGCGCAAGTTTGTCATAAGCCATTAGGGCTGTCCGCGGCGGGAGCGGTTTTCTAGTCGGACGCTTCCGAGAAATGATTAGTCGGTGAGATGACTCAGAGCTATATGCGCAACGGTTCATTGGAAATCAGATACAATGGCCTCTTGTAGCTGTTGTTGTGCACGGGCAGATTTGTCTCAATCAATATCAATTGGCCGTTCCCTATGAGAGTGCCGGCGTCGATGCTAGCTTGGACTACTATCTACTACAATATACTCTATGGTCTTAACTTTATGGTCGCGGCCGTCTTGCTGTAGATCTTTTATTTTATTTAGTATTAATAAACCCCTTAGCGAGAAAACACTTTATTTTGTATATTTATCTAATATTTTTTCAAAGAAAACATCTCGCACCTTCTGATCCATTAACACGAAGAAAGGAAAAGAAAAATATAGAATATGGAGAATAAATATATTATTATTATTTAAATATTTCTTTCTCCTCTTATAAGATTTGATAATCTCATTTAGTCTCTTAAGTAAATCACAATGTGTTTTCGATTTAGCAAGTAAAACAATTGACTGTTTTATTCTATCGAATGGAATTAACAAATAGTTTTAGATGAAAAAATATTACTCTAATGAAATGAAATTGAGCTTTAAATCAATTAGACATTTTACAAGCACTTTTGAATCATCAGAGAAGTCAGACTATGAGAAATCTACCATTAGCTCACAAAGCTGTTCTGTTGAAAAGAAACAGTTGATCGTTTAAAAGTCAATTTGCAATTTTTCATACAGTAACAACTGTAAAATATGCCCGCATATGGGTAATACCTCTAAATATTTCATTTATTATCGGTTATGTGACTAATAGAGATCCAGAGAGTACGTCTAACGGGTGAAGAAATAAAAGCGAAGCTGTATCGGAGGCATTTCCCTTGCCTGCGGCGGAGTGATATATCAAATCGGTTAGCCCTGGACGTCCGGGCGAGGCGGGGCTTTTGTTCTAATTCAACTGAGTGCCAAACGTGGTCGGACGACTGGCAGGCGACCGCCGCTTCAAGAAGCTGCTTCTTAGAGATTTAATCCGCATCGTCGAATTGTGTATTGATATATACTCGTATATACATTAAAACGTGAAGAGAAAGCTTTGTACACCTCTTTGAGCATATTGCGGCAATGTCTTGGAGTCTGAACTTTGGCATAATTGAAGTCTATAGTAGTAGTTGTTATAAATACAATAAATTAAGTATAGAAAAATGATTGTTTACAATTATACTCTTTATCCAAAACAAAATTTATTAAATTGCAAATGTTAGAAACAAAAACCTATAGGTTTGTTAAAAAAATTCTTTAGTCTACTTTTGACGATAGCTAGTTATTACATAATACCTAGCCAAAAGAACAAAGGTTATATTCTGTCACAAACATACAC
>DWGO01000686.1:0-11227 GCA_018247635.1 Eurytides dolicaon deicoon
ATGGTGGATTTCCTTATTCTTTCTCTCCACTTCGCTCGATCCTGGACGTCGTCGTCGGTAGCTTTGCATGCCCTTTTGCCTTAAGATGCTCTTTATCTATGCTCAGTTTATAATAATATAATTACACTGGCAACATTGCATTTAAACCGGAACACAGCAGTACTTACGCACTACTATTTGGTGGTTGAATAACTGGCAGTGCTGCGGTACCATCCCAGATGGACTCTGTAAAAAAGTTCTGCCAGTTCAAGATTATGAAGATTATAATAACATACACACATATCCGTATTTGCTAGTTAATTATATTTCAAGTTAAACAAAGGAAGGAGTTCTTACGACAAATATTGTAATTATTATGTAAGCCACATTATAAAATAAACCATAAACACGCATAAGTATTTCACAGCTCTAAAACAATCAATCATATTTAATGTACTTAGATAGGAGCGGATAAAAAGTATCATATTGGCAATTTTATTTTTAAATTGCACCGATATTGGAGTTTATCTTCCCAGCGGTCAATACTTCTTCGCACGTCACGGTTTTCATGTGAGACCACATAAACGGCGCTAATCAAAGTTATAATTTCATTGACATTTTCCTACTGTCTAAATTAATTAGAATTATTTATAATCGTCAGTGTATAGCTCGCACGGCGATAAACCGACACTATCTATTGTTTATTCCCAATTGAGTTTGTTATAAACAAAATGGTTGTCACCCTCGTCTTAGGTCTCATGTCAGTTATTTACCCGCCATCAGTACAGAATCACGGCTCCTTGACACTGGCCACAGATAAATAAGAATTTCACTGATAATTGGCCAGCACATGCTTTTTTAAAGTATCTCAAATTTATAGATTCGTTTAATTTTTGTTTGAACATAATATATTAGAATTTAGATTGTGGTCTTTTTGAAGAGAATGGGTTTCGATTTCTCGAGAAGACAATGGTTGATAATTGTGGTTATATCGATAGCAGACTTCTGTAATGCCCTGTGTGTTGCGTTGCAGGCGCCTTTCTATCCTCAAGAGGTGAGTTACTTTAACATAAATAATTAATAACTATTATTAAAAATAGCACTAAAAAAATTGTTACAATGCAAAATTTTAGAATTTCAAAATCTCATAATATGAAGCAACGACTTTAGTGTACCTAGTATTTTTAATAGTGTCTATTTTTGTACACGAGTTGGGTGAAAAGAAAAGGTTTTTAACTGAAATATTTTTTTAGGTTTTTAACTGAAATATTTAAAAAAAAAGGTTTTTAACTTGAATAGTTTTGTAACTGAAATATTTTTTAACTTAACACAGACTTAAAAAATAAATAATAAGTTTCTTCTAATAAAAACTTTTATAGTTCCACCCGCTTGGGCTTCTTCCCCGTGATACTTTTATTTCGTAATCTAAAATCAAAAGGTTCTCCATACATTGTGTCGCTGTGTTCTTATTGACAAATCAATTCCATGTCATGAAAAAATCTGAAAAAAGTCTATAAAATCTTGTTAAAAAGAAAGCATGTCTAACGTTTTAACCTCATTAAGCGTGTTGAGACAAAAAATCATTATGGATGAGTATATACATACATAATATTAATAAGGAAATATTTAGATGCCTATTGCTTTTGTAAGGTAAAATCAACCTTGGTACTGTAATAATATTAAACAATTTAACAGGAAGACAGTGACTTTATGAAATAAAAAGATACAAACATACATATGTACATATAATCTAGGTTAAAAATTAAGAACAATATTTCCATAAGAAAAGCAATAATCACACGCACTCGTTTTTTGTTTACGAGATAAAGAGACAAGACGAGCAAGTTATGCGTCTGATGGTAAGCACGCCTGCCCCAAAATACCACACAACGCGTGCTTGGCTCTTTGCTGCACTCGTCACCGAGAGATTTAAGATAGTATATCTCCATCCTCTTATTATGCTGGCATCATTGCCCTTCAAATTGAAATGCAGTAATGCTTACACACTACTGGTTGGCGGCAGAAAATCTGGCAATGCAGTGGTACCACCCCAGTCAGACTCTGCAAGAGTTCTACCACTTCTAATTTATATTTTATTATTGTATCATCAGATTGAAAAGATAAATATCAATAAAAATTATTTGTTCCATATATCATATATAAAATAGCTCAAATATACTAAATATGTCATCATATTTAATCAACAACAATAATCAAACATAATTAATTACATAATCGTACGCAAACAAATAAAGTTGATTTTACATATGCATGCAATGTAAGGCAATATCAAATAACTACGTAATGCGAATTCCTACATACAATATAGGTGGGTAATCGAATCGACTACTATAACATTGTAATGGAAACTACTGACTAATGATGATTCAAATATTCTTATATTATTACTATTTTTTTAGAATAGACAACTATTTCAACAAAATTCCTTGAATAGATAGAATATGTAGCATATTTCCTAGTGGAAACTTCATTCAATGATTTTTGAACCACTAAGTTTTTTTTTGTCTAATATCTTGCCTGTATAATCATGACAATATTACAGGATTTTGAAAATTTATGTGTGTTGATTTTGACAATTGAAACAAAAAAAAATTAAATTAGTTTGATACAATTATAATACGATTTCGATTTTCCGAGTTCCTTCTCGTAAGCTTTACTACTGGAATTAAATTAAATTTAATTGAGCGTTATTTAAATAGACTTTTATAAACATTTGAATCACCTAAAAATTTGGTGATTTTCCCAATGATCTATTTACTGTAACCGGTTTTTCAGAGAAAAGTCTTCAAAAGTAGCCGCCTCTTTGATATTAGTGTTTATGTTTATTGGGAACTTCAGATTATCTAGTAATACTAGCAATGATGTCCTAAGTTGCCTTAATTTTACTATCAGAGTTGAAAATACTATTTTTTATATACATTGATTTGTTCTGAGAACATACATTTTTAAATATCTTTGAATAATTCGTTACTTTATTTAGAAACACTGAATCATGATTCCATTGCTTCATACCAGATAAGAAATTTCATTGATTTATGGCTGTGTTAGGCTTCTCAACCAGATATATATGATAGATCATCATATATGTCTGGTTGAGAAGCCTAACACAGAGCCAAGCACGCTCTGTATGGTACTATATTGTTATGGGCAGATGTGATGCTTACCATCAGGCGCACAACTTGCTTGTCTCGTCACTTTATCTCGTAGAAAAAACTTTGAAACCCATAAATATGTTCCCTATTCTTATAAAATTCTATGATTGCCCAATCGCTAAATTTTAATCTTGAATATTTACATAAAGTTTAGGTTTAAAAATACTATTGAATTTCTTCAACAGAAAATTAAAAAAAAACCCTTTGTACATAAAATATCTGGTTTGTCCTCATACAAGACCATGTTAAAAGCCAGTAAACCGTTTTAAAACAATTATATTTAAAGTTCTAGATATTTTTAATTACTAGAGAAAAATTATGACCACCATGATCCGGAGGTAAATTACTTATTATAGATTATTCTAATACCTCGTAGTGACAGAACACATTATGAATGCAAATTGCAGACACACTAGTGATACGCGTGGTTACAATCTATATTACAAAATCTTACTGTCCTCAATATCCGCAACGTGTATTTAAAGAAATATGACGCTTTACTTTCAGGGTTCATTATAAAAACGACTAAATGTTACTACAATTAAGCGTAAAAACCGAACATTAATACATATATTATAACCACGTAAAGGACAAAACGGTAGGGAATGATGACGACGGTCAACCGTTTCGTTAAAGATATAGGCTTTCTGTTTACCATCTGACGAACGACTTGTGCGTCTCATCAGTTATGTGATAAAAACTTAAAGGTAATAAATTAAATAATATGGTATATATGTATGTCCAATAATGCATTTGAAAAAAACTACCTTAAAGTAGTTGGAGAAAGAAGTAAAAGTAGCAGACTTTATATGCCTCGCTTTTGGACCTAGGCCTACATTGTACGCAGGGTTTATGGGCACAAACCGCCGCTCTGCCGAAGTGCGGGTTAGCGAACTTCCCTTAACTGGGATTGCTGTGATACTTTTCAAGGCGTACTCTTGCAAGAGTCCTCTAATATCATTATTACTCAAAGAAAGTTTGATTACTGTCAATTTGTTTCTGTACGAGAGAAGGTACGAAATGAGCATGCGATGCAAAGAGTATCGATTAAAGACAAACAACCAAACAACCAAAATTAAAAAAAGAGTAGCGGTAACGTTTGGTCCGTTGAATGAAGTAAGCGGAGGCTTAACAAATTATTAATAAACCAAACTTGTAATAAATCCTCTATTTAGTTCAGAAAGAATGTTCAAAATTATTCGACAATATGGCAGCGATATCAAGTAAAAGACATAAATAATAAACATACGAATTGTGATACTCCTCTTTTTTGGAGTCGGTTAAATGTACAAAAGTGTGTATAATATACACAAGAACCATTTTATTTTACGCCGTCGACGGTTGAAAGGTTACTGCGAAGCTTGATCACGGGTATTTTTAGTATTTTTCAATATATTGCAATGTGATCACAACATTAAATATTTCTTTTAGATAAAAAAAGAAATGTCATGGCCGAAATTGCGTAATACCTTTAAGTGGCTTCTGAATAGTTTCATCATTCACACAAAAGAATCTTGCTTATAAATAAAATACAAACAATCCGTGAACGCAACCAGTCTTTTGATATTTTTCTTTTTGAAGAGCGCGTTATCTTGTTCTCTCTGATATATTGAATTGTTAAAAAAGATAATGTTAAAATAATTAAAGAATTGAATAATAAAAGAATTTTCTTTATGTTGAAGGAATTATTTTTTTTGTCATTCAGCATAGACAAAGTTGGTTACAAATAAGCTAATATCAGGTCTAGATACCAAGTTGTATATTTATTATCTTATACTCATTTCAAAGTCAACACAATTAATACGACATTATTAGTGTATATATATTTAGTGCAATTAAAATTTCCACAAGTTTCGTTTTATATCATATCTTAATACAATAATCAAAAGTGTATCTTAATCATCTTAAATATAAAAAGTAATTTTAATGTTTTAAACAACAGATCCATTTCCTTTTCAACTAGGAGGTACGTTTATTAACGCAACAAAATGTTGCGTAAAAATTATTATCATTATACATTTTAATGTATAACATTTTTTAATAATTTTCACATTACTTTCGATCTTATGCCATGAATTGTTCTGATAACACACATGCATTTTTCAATACTATGATTGCTTTACTCAACAGTAGGCGCGAGGAGGAATGCCGCTAAGTGTTGTGTACACCAATACTCATTGAGGGCATTTGGCGGGAAGAGTCAAAGGCACCGCGGGCATACAGCCCACCCGGTATCATAATCGATACTAAATTTCCATGCATTGTCTAATTGCTTTCTTAATATAGTCTGTTGTAACGTTATAAAAATATATCATACGTCTTCTACGCAGCTATGAAGCAGAACATAATACATTAATGTAAAATTAAACTCGGTATTTCTATGCCTTCGGAGACCCGATGAAACTATGAATTCCTTAAGACGTCAATATTATTTGATACACGATAGTTTTTGGGTAGTACAGACAACTTCAAAGCAGTTTAGAAAAAATATGACGAAATATAAAAATAAGCGAACGAATTCAGAAGACCAACTGCTACATTAATAAAAATAGGCAGCGTTCTTTGTTTACAACGTAATTTCATTATATCTGAAAATGTTAAAGATCAAATTATACTGCAACCGAAAATAATGGTCAGTAAACTGTTTGCATATATCATGCTCATGCGAAATCCAAAACTACAGAGTAATTTCATAACCAAGTGCAAGAACAACAGCTTTGCTTTTCGCATGACGAAGGCTTTGTTATATGTCTTTGCTTTGGGCGTTGTTTAAAACAAAAGATAAATATTGTCATGACTTGATATTGATTTATCTTTTAATAAATGCCCGGGTGTGATTAAATCTTAACAAAACGTGATTTGTTGCTCATTTTGATTTTAATGTTTGACAAATAAAGTGTCAAATGGTTTTTATTCGATTATACATGCGTTTATTTTTAATAGAGCAATTTTGATCATGGTAAGCTTCTTGCAGACTCCGGCGTAGTTGCAGTCCTTATAGATTCGATTTGAGAAACGAAATTGCTGGTGCTATTATGGATCATAGCGAAATACCACATCTCAAGTGACGAGGTGACGATTTCAACGCAGCCAAGCAGTTTTGAGCTTTTTTTTTTACGTTATAAAGTAACGATACGAGCAGGTCGTACGCCTGATGGTAAGCGTCACGCCTGCCCATAACAACACAATACCACACAGAGCGTGGTGGGCTCTTCTGTGTTGCGCTCGTCAGCCAGAGATATTATGGTCTATCTCTTTGCTCTGTAATTGCACTGGCATCATTGCCCTTCAAATCGAAACACAATAGTGCTTGCACACTACTACGAAGAATATCTGGCAATGCAGTGGTACCTCCCCAGTCGGACTCTGCAAGAGTCCTACTGGTACAGTTAAGAAAAAATAAATACTTTGTGTTACTGTGTTGTTATGGTCAAGTGTGTACCGTACTATTAGGGTAAATTATTTGCTGGTATTTAAAAAGGAAGTTCATTATAAATTATAACTATTTAAAACCGTTCATGGTCAGAGGGCGGACTCCACTGGACGGTCCGTAAAGATATAGTGTTTGAAATGTTGTTGCAGTAAATTAAAAGTAATACATCATAAAATCGGTAAAAATGAATATATCATTTTATTACCATTGTGGTGGAAACCATGATTCCGCGCAACACACGCCAACCGAATGCCCTGCGTGGGAGACCGAGCGGCGGATCCTGGTTGAAAGGATCGGGGAAGGAAAGGATCTCTCTCTGACAGCCACAGCAAACACTGTAGTAGCACTGACGGAAAAGTCAACATGGATGGCACTGGTCTCTTTCTGCGAATCTGTAAAGGAGGCCGCCAAGCCTAATGGTGCCCCAGAATAGTGATGGCACAGAGGAGACACCTGTCTTTTCCGGAGTGTGCTTATGCATAGTGTAGAGGAGCCTCTAATGCTCTGAAGGTGGCCACCGAAGGGCTTTTAGCGGGTAAAAACCCCACATAACCTTGACAAATAAAAATTATTCATTTTGTTATGTGTAGTATTTGCGGAAATAGAAGAAATAATGATCCATAGTAGGTCAGTGTTTGGGCGCTTGCTTTTAATTTAACGTCGAGTATGTTCGACAACGAGCAACCTATAAATCATCAAGGTAGTTCAATTTCTATTTAATAATTTATTAACACTAGATTTCTGTATGTCTTTCGCTGGAGATCTAGTATAGAATCGCTTTACAAGTATTCTCTATTAGCTGTACACGAAAATTTCCTGTTTATGAATACTCAACATTATTTTAGGAAATAAGTTTATTTATATATAGTAAGCCCAGGAACCTGACAGCCTGGGTTATCTATGACATTAAAACGTTTAACATCTCAGTCGCTTAACCATAAATGCTATAAAGTGTTCGAAGCAACGGGGAAAAAGGTTAAACCGCATTAAAATTCGTAATTTTGTTTTTTTTTTTCATAATATTCATACATTGCAAGTCCTGAATAATCTACTAATCTAACTTTCATGTGGATTGCTTTCTTTTCTTAGATGGTATAAAACGAACGTTATGTCTTGTGTAAACCATAATTTAAATGTTTTTAATGTTGTACCTCTACCTATTCGTCACTCATTATGTAACATTTCAAATAAACTGCAAGGCAAAGCGTAATACAATTATCCGAATATATTCATTAATTTTTTTTAGTTATAATAATACTTTATCAAACTGTTGCAAATAGTTGCCCGTCTTCCCTCTCCCCTGTTCTAATGTAAAAAGGTAAAAAGTAACAGCATGTGTATGTATTGTTTGTCCAACTGCTGAGCATAGGCTTACATATACCCTCCTATGCATATATACCCATAACGACATCGACCACCACGCGACTTAAATGCGTGTAGGCAGATTTCACATACCTAAGATTTTTTAAAATGTTTCTTAAATATGCAGGTTTCCTTGCGACGTTTTCCTTCACCCTTAAGCACATGGTAAATCAGCACTTGAAATTATTTTTTCATTTTATGTGGTAAGAGTCAAATGAGCAGCCGATCCACCTGGGGCTAAACGATTACCGCCGCCCATTGACATTTACAACGTCAATGCTTTATAGCAAGCTAAGAAAATGCGGATAGAAGCGAGCTCCAGGAAACTGAGCTATCACGGCTCCGTGTTTTTCTTTTTACGAGGTGAAATGACGAGACGCAAAGCGGGCGCCTGATGGTACGCGTCGAACGAAGGGTAAGCGTCACGCTTGCAACACAGTACCACAGAAAGCGTGCTTGGCTCTGTACTGCACTCGTCACAATGAGGTATAAGATGGTCTATATCTTTGCCCTGTAATTACACTGGCGTTATTACCCTTCAAACCGGTTTACAATAGTTCTTACAGAGTACTGCTTGGCGGCAGAATATCTGGCAATGCAATGCCCCAGTCGGACTCTGCAACAGTCCTACCACTTAGAACCGTGTATACTCCTATACTGTATGTCATAACAATGACTGCGTCTAAATTTCTATCATGTCCGATATTACACCGCTATTTTAATTGCACACATGTCTAGCCGACCAGTTCGTGATGCCCACTTAGTTATTATTTATTACTTGCCACACAGTCATTTGTGAATGCAATCAAGAATTCGTCGGGCTCGTTGATATTGAAAAGAGATTACGCTGAATAGAAGTAGACTGCTATAAACGGCGTTACGAATTAAGCCATTTATTCCTAGACACTGTCTTGAAATGAAAATATTTTAAGTTAATATAACACAAGGTTTCGTTTTTTTTTAAAACCAAATTCGCATATTTACTCCGCATTCGGTTCAGGTTTTTTATACAATTAACGTTGAGGGTTTGTTTACGTGGTTTTTGGGTTGTAGTCAAAAGAAAATATCTCTTCATTACTGTACCAACTATTCGATACATTCAAATATTTGTCAAAATACCATTGTTTTTTTCGACGTGACGAGACGAGCAAGTCGTCCACCTGCTGGTGGCCGTCACGCCTGCCCATAACAACACAGTGCGTGCTTGGCTCTGTGTTAAGCTCGTCTACTAGAGATATAAGATGGTGATAATTGCCCTTTAAACCAGAACACAATAGTACTTACACACTACTGCTTGGTGACAGAATATCTGCAGTGGTACCGCCCTAGTCGGACTCAGTCATGTAATGCAACAGTCTATATAAGTATGTCCCATTACTGGATACAGGCCTCCTCTGTACAGAGGGTATAAGGGCACAGATGGTTTGGCGGACTTCACACGTGTAAGAATGTTATTTATTGTTTTATAAATATGCAGGTTTCTTAACGGTTTTTTCTTATACTGTCACTGTGTTTAACATGAGTGCTGACACCGGGATTTGTACTTAGGTTGCTCGAATATATTGAACTAAAAGCGAGCGCCTGGACACTGAATTACCGCGGCTGAGACTTGAATCATAGTAACACTTAATTATATATTAATTCAAACAAGTGCACTTTGAAACAAAAACGAATAAATTGCCGTGAAAGCCACCGCCTAGCCGAGGAGGCATGGCGGGCAAACAACGCCATTGTTGACACTTCCCTTGCTCTGTTTGCTGTTTGACAGAAGTCTCAGAGGTCGTTAAAACGTCACGTCTAACTGTAGGACAGTGTCAATATGGCCGCAGCGGTAAGCTTCATAATTAAATCATGGGCCGATCCATTAGTCAGGCATGATTCTCTCTTAAATAATAGAACGATGACTTGGTGCACCGGATGCCTTGTTTGCATTGCGATTTTAGAATGACGACGTTTTTATAGCATCAAACATGGATATTCAAGAAGTTTTGCTGTGTGACATTTGTCTCCTTTTTTTACTACTCTACCCCTTTGCCCAGTTATTACGTTCATCATTGACCTTAAAACTTGAACACAGTGGTACCACCCCAGACGGACTCGGCGAGATAGGTCTCTCGCACCTAAAAGTAGTCATCAAAGTACGGAAGTACCAAAGCATTTACAGTTATTCTGCCACCAAATAGTGATGTGTAAGCATTATTGCTTTCTAGTGTGAAAGCCAATGTATTCAAAGAAATTTTATAAGTACTGCGTTACCAGTAATTCTACCGCCATACAGTAATGTGTAAAAGTATTCTGTTCCGGATTGAAGGGTAATCACTGGGCATAAAGATATAACATCTTAAATCTCTTACTGACATATGCAGTGCAAGGTCGAGCTGATTCTGTGTGTTATAATTTAACTTTTTCAAATAAATCTAATTTATATGTTATAATTTATCTTTTTTGAAAATTTTTTGCATGTTTTTGCCTATGCAGAATTATAAAAATGTAAATTGTGGAGAAAAGCCAAAAGCTAAAACTTTAATATATTAATATAAAAAATTAGAGAAAAGATAACATTCATTATAAACGTTTTTATTACAGATGACAAATACCTAATTAGTCAAAATGTCATATACACAAAATATACGCTGCAATTAACAAAAGGTAACTCTGATAAAATTCTCCTTTGGCGGAATTTCGACCATTACGCGATCGTTAATAAATGATTATAAAATATGTATAAATAGAATGTTGTGACTGGATAACTAAATAACGTGTCGACTAAACTAATAAAGGAGAAACATGCCATCAAGACTAAGAATAGTAGACGATCTTAAAATTCAATCTTCAAAAAGCGATAAGTTTTTTTAAAATAGTTAAAGTATAACAAATGCCCGTTCTATGTTATTGAAAGTAGTTACGGGTCAAAGTCGCGGAAACTAATCTTTTTATATCAGCAAGAATTACGTATATTTTCCTTGACATTTAAATACACACCAGAAGACGCGCCAAGAACTTTTTGTTCAAAAGACCAATAAAGGTTATGGATTATCTGTACAATATACATATAGGAATCAGAATAAATATGTTATAACTTAACAAGGCTAATAATAATCAATATACCTTCATCATAACCATGAAGAATGAAAATGATTTTTTTTAATGCAGTAGGAGGCAAACGAGCGAGGGGCTCACCTGATGGTAAGTGATCACCGCTGCCCATGGACTCGCAGATGCGTTGCCGGCCTTTGAGATGGGAATAAGCTCTCTTCTTGAAGGCTCCTAAGTCGTATCG
>DWGO01000687.1:0-11226 GCA_018247635.1 Eurytides dolicaon deicoon
CCGGGGGAAAATACAACAAAAAAAACAAAAAAAAAAAAAAAAACCTAACCTAACCTAACCTAACCTAACCTAACCCAGTCCGGTGGCAACCCCCGTCCCGAGCGCCAGGTGGCAAAGTGCTTAAAAGTTGCTCCGCGATTATTCTAAGTCCCTGAAGTGCTTAAAAAATTCGGAAAAATAGGTTTTTCGTGACGGATTTCGGCGTGCGATATATCAAAATTTGCGTAATTGCGCCGCGAACATAGTGGTGAAACCAGAATTATCGAAAGTGAAGTGAGAAAAAAGTTATTACCAAAAAACCTCAAAATTGGAGGTTATAAAATCTTTAAACTGAAACGCCGCGAGTTTTGTCGCGGCGACCTATAGTTTTTATTATACATTTAAGAAGTGCTGTGTGCCTTCTACACGAGAGCCGAGTTGCAGATTTTTCTGGCTAGAAACAAAAAAGTTATAGCCAGAAAAACAACTGACCACGTGACACTTGGTCCTTGAAGGAGGATCGTGCGGCTGTTTTGGACTGCGGTTATCGGAAGCGGCTGACAAGCCGAGCCCGGGACTGTTTCAGCTGTTTAAAAAAGATAAGTGCATCAGAAGTTACAGACTGTTAAAAATTTTGACAAAATTCAAAAAATCATATATCAAAATTAAGATCGACGACCCAAATTTTTTATTGTATAATCTCACGAAGATAGGTACCAAGAACATATGGTAAAAGTTTGAAAAAATTTTATGCAGTACTTTTTAAGATAAAATTTTTTATGTATATTGGTTAAGCACGTGGTACCATAAAAAACAAAGTTCATTAAAAAGTAACAGTATAGAAAAATAAGTCGTGCATTAAGCAATATATATGAATTTTCACAGATTTTTTAGTAACAAAATAAAATTTATATAAGATATTTTGTCGTCAATTTAAACAAAAGTGCCGAAATTAAATCGGGGTGGGAATATTAAATTAAAATAACATCAGATTAAAAATCTGTAGGCCAAGACCTGTAAAACAAGCCCAAACAAGGCAGGAATCGGTCAAAAAACCGAGAAATTAGACAAAAAGGCCAAACGTGGCGGCCATTTTGAAAATTTTGTAAGTGACATAACTCCTGATTGGAGAGGCGTAGGGGAGTGGGGTTTTCGACTCTGTAATAGCCCCGTAACAGGGAATCATATAATTTAATAAAATTGACTAAAATAAAACCCCAAAAAACCACACCGTTTTTGGGGCTAAACAGTTAGAAAAACTCTCGCAAATAGCAGCAAAGAAAACCCCAACTCTCTGCGATTAAAACTAACATAGATACGGGTGTGACAAGTTTTGGCCGCCATATTGGCCGCCATTTTGAAAAAATTAAAAGGCCCGTAACTCTGGAGATCCTGGACGGATTTTGACGCGGTTTTCGGTACACAAAATAAAATTACAAGGCCTAGCTTTGAAAGTACATACCAAAACTGTGGCGGCCATTTTGTGACGCCATTTTTATTCAAAAAATTAAATCGGCATAACTTTCTCAAAATCGTGTCTTTTTCGACCGGATCTTCGGATTCGGGTTTTGACATTAGAGATCTCTCTAATGAAATAAAGGACTTGGCAGAACTCTACGTAGAGCCGAGCAAAATAAAAATTGTAAATATAATAAAAAAGATTAACTAAGAGCTCTGTGGCACACCGGACCGACAAAAACTCCACGTAGAGTACAATATAGGAACAGCTCTATATAGAGCCATATAAAACAACCTGACCGCTTATACCTATACATATAAGCTGGTTAAAAGATAGCTAAATTAGACGCATAGGACACAAAAATTTGTTTCAAATCCTAAGACAAATAGTTAAAACAACTAAAAATTATTTACTTTTATATATTTTTAAGAACTTGACCAAAAAATTTATTTACAAATTTACTTATTTTATTCACTGTGACGCATTCCCTTGACAAAATGATCCGTACACCCGGAAAAAGGCAGGTTAAAGACGGGGAAAAAACCTCCCCTACATTAAACAAAATGGCTAGCACATCAAGCTCGCCCACAAATGAAAAAGAGGTTAAGACACAAAGTGTTCGAAGGAGCATAGGGGAGTGGGAGGCGGACAAGTTACCGAAACCCAACCAAGAAACATCAAGAAAGACGGCAGGTTTAGTGAGCCTGAAAGAAAATAACCCTCAGACAAACTCAAAGAGAACATCACTGGAAACTCCACCAGGGGAAAAAAGCAAATACGCGGATAGGGTAACAGAGGCGAAGGCATGCTTAGTAAAAGCAAAAATTCACTTGAGTAATTCAAGAAACCTTCGCACTGATATAAAAAATGAGGTAACCCAGATGATAGAGAGGCTATACGAAATAGTAAAGGAAGCAGAACAAGAAAGAAAGGAACAGAAAGGAGTGGAGAGTAGGAAGAAACCGGAGGAACCGACGGAAAAATACGAAAGGGGTATTGATAGGGATAAAATACTAATAAACAAGCTGGAAGAACACGGTAAACTTCTGGAAGAAAACAAAAAGGAATTGAGGGAATTGAGGGAAGCACTAAACAACAAAGAAACAAGGGTAGAGAAGGAAACATACGCACAAGTAGCCGTCAGTGGGAAAGCTGGGAAATCACCACCGAAGGAGACGGCCACATATTCAGTAGCTATTACTTCGGTGGACCCAATAGAGACGGGTGATCAGGTCCTAAATAAAGTCAGAAAAGTAGTAAATGCAAAAGAGGAAGGATTTAAAATTGTACGAGCAAGAAAGGCAAGAGATCAGAAAGTCATCGTAGGCTGCAGTGACAAGGAAGAGCTGAGAAAGATAAAAGCTAAAATTGCTAAAGAGGGATCCCAACTAAAAGTAGAAGATATCCAAAACAAGGATCCATTAGTAATTTTAAGGGATGTAATGAACTACAACACGGATGAAGATATCATCAAGGCTATAAATCGGCAAAACGGTCAAATTATGGGGCAGGTGAGTGTTGAAGAAAACAGGATGAGGATAATGTTCCGAAAAAGGACTAGGAACCCGCTCACCTGCCACATCGTGATGAAGGTCTCTCCCCGAATTTGGGGATTGATGACTGACGCCGAGGTGATCCATGTGGATCTGCAAAGGGTTCGAGTTGCAGATCACTCCCCTCTTATACAATGCTCCCGCTGTCTAGCATATGGACACAGTCGGAGAACTTGCAGTGAAACAATGGACACCTGTAGCCATTGTGGAGGACCTCACTTAAGAGCAGTATGTGAAGATTGGCTTACGGGTATTACACCCTCATGCAAAAATTGCACAAGGGTGAAACAAGAAAAGAATGACCACAATGCCTTTAGCCCCGAGTGCCCTGTCAGAAAAAAGTGGGATGCCCTGGCACGGTCCTCTATAGCTTACTGCTAAGAGGGCCCCAGGTGTGACCGCTTTTCTGACCGGGAATAGAAAGCATTGCGTCAATAGTCTTTGGTCGGAAAACTACTTTCCAAGAAACAAAAACCCATTAAATGGTAAACATTTAAGGATGGAAAGAACAGAGGACAACGGAGCTAGAGACGTAAAGCAAAGGTGGCGAAGCGTAAATAACAACTGTCACACTACCCGGAAGCGAAACAGAAAAAAGAGAAGGACAGAGCTAAGAAGGCAACATAAAACTGGAAGCACCCCGAAATACTCAATTATTACGAGCTAAAAACAACGAAACGACCCTAAATCAGGAGACGAAAAATAAGACCCATACCCAAAGCATATCGATACAAATAATACACCAAAAGTTGCGTAATCGCTAGCCGCGCAGTGCTGTGAAAACCGTTTGGTTCAAAGTGCAAGGGTTAAAAAGTTATTAACCAAAAACCCAAAAATTGGAGGTTAACCAAATCAAACCAAACTTCAAGACGAAACGCTGCTGAAACGGTCGCGACGACCCCCACTTTTTTAAGTGGTTCCTGAAAGTGATTAGTAGTATCTACGTTGATGCAAAATTTTGGATTGTTTGGCTGGCTAACGTCCGAGAAAATCCCAAAAAAACAAGTGACCACGTGGCAGGTGGTCCTTGAAAGAAGATCGTTTGGCCATTTTTATCACCGAAGGTGGACAGCTACTGACGGGACGAGCTCGGCGCAGTTTTCAGCATCTTAAAAAGTTAAGTGTATCAAAAGCTACAGACTTTTAAAAAATTGACCAAAATTTAAAAAACTGTAATTTAAATTTAAGATCGGTGACACCCAAATTTTATTTCAAAATATCATTAAGATCTGAACCACAAACAATTGTAAAAAATTTGGAAAAATTCGACTGTGAAGTTTTAGAGAAATTTTTTTTTAAATAAAGTGACCAATCACGTGGTACCTCTAAAAATAAAGTTTTGTAAAAAATTATAGTTTGTAAAAATAAGTGGTAGTTTAAGTAGTGTATTAGAATATTTTTAGAATTTTTGTAAGAAAAACATACTAAATACAAGGAAAACTGTGTTAAAAATAAGGTTTCTCGCTGAAATTAAATCGGGGGGGAGATAGAAAATAAAAAGAATACGAAATTGTTAATCCATAGGCCAAGACCTATCGAATAAGCCCAAACACGGTATAAATCGGCCAAAAAACGTAAAAGTTAGAGTGTTAGGGCTGGAACTGGCGGCCATTTTGAAAAAGTTTAAACAATCATAACTTCCGAACGGAGAGCCGTAGAAGAGTGGGATTTTCAACTCCGGAAAGGCAACACAATTTGGAACCCCATTAACTCCACAAAACGCTCCGTATAGAACCCCAAAATAAATTCGTGTATGGGGCTGGAACGGATAGTAAAACATCCACCAATACCGGATTAGAAAACCCCATCTCTCTACGAGCAAAATTGACGTAGATAAGGGGTTTTAAAGAATTCTGGCCGCCATCTTGGAAATTAAAAAAGCCTATAACTCCGAAGATCCGCGGCGGATTTGGACGCGGTTTTTGACGACTACAACAGTGGAATAAAACCTTCCATCAGAGACCAGTATTGAGACTGTGGTGGTCACTTTTGAGCCGCCATTTTGTTTTAGTGTTAAAATTGATGTTTTTGATTAAAATCGCGTCTGTTTCGACCGGATTTTCGGAGACGAGGTCCGACTAGGGTGAAACCTAGTAGGAAGGCATACACCGGACCAACCGAGGAGTGGCGGCCATTTTATTTTATTTTATTTTATTTTATTTTATCTTATTATTGTGTTTACTGTATTTGGTTGATACTTATTGTATCTGGCTGACATTTCTCTGCAGCGCGACAAGGAGGTATCTACGAAGTCTATAAAATTTAATAAAGAAATTGATTGATACAAATATATAACAAAATTGGACCGCTCTTGCCTCGCACGTGAAAAACTCTTCAAAGAGGTAGTTTTAAAAATAGTTATTAGATTTAAAACTAGTAAATTGACGGCAGTGCCTGGTAAAGAGTGAACTGACGTACCTGTACCTATACATACAGGTACTAACATAGGAGTAGTTTTATTTATTGATTATATTATTTTATACTCTCTTAATTTATTGAATAAGGACGTGCTTTGCAAACAAAATTTTAAAATAGTATACTTTTACACGCGGACACTTTTCCCCCTAAAAATATTTGGCCTCCGAACACCAGTAAAACCCCAGGAGAACGCAAGCCGACAACAAGGCTCACCAAAAGAAAGTGAGGGGGCGGAACCCTCTCCAAAAAGAAGGGAGCTAAATTCGACAAATGTCAGGAGAAGCGTAGGGGAATGGGAGTCGGAGGCAAGAGAATCGGGCTCCGAAAAGCAAGGGTCCCCTAAAAAGGCAATACCAGCAGGACGCGCTAGGAGGATAATATCGCTCCAAGAAACAAAACTTTTGACCGCTAATACTGACACGGTGGCCGGAAGGTCAACTGATAAAATAGGAGACCTAACGGCCGCAAAAGAAAAAAGATCGAAAGACAGAGCGACAGAGGCGCGAGCCTGCTACAACCAAGCCAAAATGCACCTCAATAACTCCCGGAACTTAAAAACGGATATTAAAAATGAAGTATTACAAAACCTCGAAAGGTTATACCAATTAGTGGGAGAGTCAGAAAAAGACAGGAAGGCTGGAAAGAAGGATAAGGAGGAAGAAGTGAATCAACCGGGAGCTCTAGAGGTGCTAACAAAGGGAATTGGGAACGAAGGGGGCCTAGAAGTGATAAGGAAGTTAGAGGAGCATGGGCGTCTCCTTGAGGAAAGCAAAAGGGAAATGGAAAGGTTAAGGGAAAGTATAAAGGAAAGGGAAGAGAGGATAACATACGCCAATGTGACAGCGGGGAGATCCTCACCCAAAGCCGTAGCCACTCATGTGGTAGCTATTTCGTCCAAGGACGAAAAGGAAACAGGCGAACAAGTCATGGAAAGGGTGAGGGAGACAATAGATGCCAAAGGAGAAGGAATCAAAATAGATAAAGTAAGGAAAATTAGGGATAGAAGGATAATAATAGGTTGTAACACGCGGGAGGAAATAGAGAAAGTAAAGGAAAGAATCACTGGTTCTGGAAAACTAAACTTGGAAGAAGTTAAAAGCAAAGACCCATTAGTGGTTATTAGGGACGTCCTACAGTATAATACTGACGAGGACGTCCTTAAGGCACTGAGAGCGCAGAACCAGCATATCTTTAAGGATATTGAGGAGGAAAACATTAGAATGGATGTTAAATACAGAAAAAAGGCAAGGAACTCCCTGATGTCACATGTGGTCGTAAAGGTGTCACCTCAAATTTGGAGGAGACTAACGGATGTTGGGGTAGCGCATATAGATCTACAAAGAGTGAGAATACTAGATCAGTCTCCCTTAATCCAGTGCTCAAAATGCCTGGGTTATGGCCACCCGAGGAGGTTGTGTACCGAGACTTCGGACGTGTGCAGCCATTGTGGTGGCCCACACCTACGGGCAAATTGCGCAGAGTGGCTTGCCGGGGGAGTGCCATCGTGCAGAAATTGCACGAAGGCAAAACTAGACCGGCGAGAACACAATACGTTTAGTATGGATTGCCCAGTACGCAGAAAATGGGAGACCCTGGCGAGATCGTCTACAGCATATTGCTGAGATGGTCCCAGGTACTAAACAGGATGTTATTGGTGGTCACCAGTACCGCGTGGTCCAGGCGAATTTGCAGAGGAGCGAAATTGCCACAGCGGAGCTAATAGTGGAGGCAACAAGGAGAAAACTCACTTTCGCTTTGCTGCAGGAACCGTATGTGGGTCGGATTGGAGAGATGCGGCAATATCCGGGTACAAGAATAGTGCAATGTTGTGGCACTCGAACATTGAGTAAACCAGTCAAAGCCGCCATTGCACTGTTCGATGACGCCATCAATGTTACACATTATCCGGGCCTCTCAACAGAAAATGTTGCAATAGCAATGTTGAGGACCGGAGCCTGGGAGATAGGGGTGGCGTCAGTGTACCTGGAACCAGATAAGCCCATTGACCCGCATTTGAACACGGTAAGACGCGCTCTAGCTTCGCTAGGAAGTAAAAACGTGGTGCTCGGTGGCGACCTTAACGCCTGGAATAGCTGGTGGGGAAGCAGAGAGACTGACAGGAGAGGAATCGAAGTAGCGGCTGCACTTGACGAGCTAGAGCTCCATGTGCTGAACTGGGGGAATGAGCCCACCTTTGACACGATCAGAGGGGGAAGGAGGTTCTCGAGTTGTGTCGACGTGACGGCCTGCTCGACGGCCCTGCTAACGAAAACAAACAACTGGAGGCTTTCTGATGAGATCACCGGCTCAGACCATAGGGCAATCTTGTTTGAGATCAGCTTGGAGAGGGCGGTTGGCACAGACATCGAAAGGACAACCCGAAAATACAATACGAGGAAAGCAAACTGGAGCGAGTTTCGTGAGAAACTCGCACAGCATTGGGAGAACTCGAACATAAATTCGAAATTAGTTAATGAAATTGATAATAAAGAAGATTTGGAAAAGATTTTGGAAACGTACACAAATTTGATCAGTAATGTCTGTGACAGCTGCATTCCCAGGCTGAAAGGAGGAGGTCGAGCGAGATTGCCATGGTGGAACGAAGAGTTGAGTGCTCTCAAAAAGGAGGTCTCCAGGCTGAAGCGACGGATATCTTACGCGGCAACGTGCAGGAGGGAGTGGGTCGTTGGACAATATCTCGAGGCCAAAAATAGATACAATCTGGAAGTAAGGCGGGCTCAAACCTCCAGCTGGAAGCAGTTCTGCGGCCGACAGGACCGCGAATCGATGTGGGACGGGATTTACAGGGTGATTGGCAGGACCAAAAGAAGAGAAGATGAACTCCCATTAGTCTGCGGAGGGAAAACCTTAAGAAGAGAGGAATCGGCCAGAGCCTTGGCGGAAATCTTTTATCCAAAAGATAAACTGAAAGCGAGGGCGCGGCCCATAAACTAGTGAGAGAAAAGGCCGAAAAATATAACGCAGGATCCCATGATGATTCATGTGACCCGTATTTTACGGCGGAGGAGCTGATGTGGGCTGCGTCCAGCTTCAACCCCAAAAAGGCTCCTGGTAATGATGGATTGACTGCAGACATATGCCTGGCCGCAATCACCCTGGATCCAGAGCTATTCCTGGCGCTCGCGAATGCCTGCTTCCGCCTCGCCCACTTCCCTACGAAGTGGAAAGAGGCGGTGGTGGTGTTCCTGCGTAAGCCGGGGAAGGAAGATTACACACACCCCAAGTCATATAGACCCAAAGGCCTCCTACCAGTCCTGGGCAAAATACTAGAGAAGATGCTAGTAAAAAGAATAAGATGGCATACGGCGCCGGTCATCAATGCGAAACAGTATGGGTTCATGCCACAGAAGAGCACAGAAGACGCCCTATACGACCTTATAAAATATGTCAAGAATGAGAGAAACAATAAAAAACTGGTCGTATTAATATCTTTAGACATAGAAGGCGCTTTTGACAACGCTTGGTGGCCGGCGATAAGATGCAGGCTAGCGGAGGCGGGCTGCCCGGTGAACCTGAGACGCGTAGTCGACAGTTATCTGCAAAATAGGACGGTGCGTGTCAGGTACGCCGGAGCGGAATGGGCACAAAAGACGGAGAAGGGGTGTGTGCAAGGCTCGATAGGGGGTCCCACATTTTGGAACCTATTACTGAATCCTCTCCTGAATGAAGTCAGTGGAAGAGGAGAGTTCGTCCAGGCCTTCGCAGATGACGTCGTTCTGGTCTTCTCCGGGAAAACGGCCCTGGACATAGAACGCAGGGCAAATGCGATCCTCGCCCATGTGCATGACTGGGGGGTCAGAAATAAGTTAAATTTTGCACCAGCAAAGACAAAAGCCATGCTGTTAACTAAAAGATTGAAGTATGACACCCCAGTTTTGCGCATGGGCCGGGTGGATATAGAAATGACCCAGGAAATAAAAATATTGGGCCTTACGGTGGATAGTCGATTAACCTTTAATACGCATATAGGGAACGTCTGCCGTAGGGCACAAAACATATACAAACAGTTACAGAGGGCCGCGAAGATCAATTGGGGACTTAACCCGGAGATCATCAGAACGATTTACGTAGCAGTAGTGGAACCGGTCGTCATGTATGCGGCAAGCGCTTGGGCACCGGAGACCAAAAAGGTCCAAGCAAGAAAGCAACTAAATCTGGTGCAACGCGGCTTCGTGCAGAAGATAGTGAAGGCATACAGGACCGTCTCCTTAAACTCGGCTCTCATACTCGCTGGGTTGCTTCCTCTGGACATCCGAGTTCGGGAAGCAGCCTCTCTTTATGAAGTAAAGAGAGGCCATTCCCAGCGAGTAATTGGGGACCGGGAATTGGAGAGGCCTGTCCCCTATTTAACAACAGCCCATCCCTCGAGGCAGAGAGGACTAGAATTCATATGCCTGGGAGACGGTGCACAAGCACCCCAGCACAGTACGGAAATAAATATATATACTGACGGAAGCAAGATAGAGGGGAAAGTTGGCGCAGCGCTATCCATATGGGATGGCGCGGCGGAAACGAGTACCAAAAAACTCAAGCTGGGAGATTTTTGCACCGTATACCAGGCGGAATTACTGGCCCTCTTAGAGGCCACGAGGGTGGCACTTAGGAACCCTGCACGAGGCTGCAAAATATATAGCGACTCGAGGTCTGCTCTTGAAACTATCAGTCGCGGTGATTCCCTCCACCCAATGGCTGTGGAGGCAAGGGAGAACATAGCCAAACTGAAAAGCATGGGCGGATCCCTTGACCTCCACTGGATTAAAGCACATGTAGGAGTGGAGGGTAACGAAAGAGCAGACCTCCTGGCAAAAGAAGCCGCTACCAGGATCAAAAGACGACCGGACTACGACAAATGCCCGGTTTCATTTGTCAAGAGATGTATTAGGGAGGAGTCTCTTGACGAGTGGAACCGGAGATATTGCGAAGAGCCGACAGCCTCAACCACAAAAATATTCTTCCCCACAGCCGTCGATGCGTACCCCATCATCCGAAGTTTGGAGTTGGATCCTCTATTAGTACAGGCGCTGACCGGACATGGAGGTTTCGCTGAGTACCTGTACCGCTTTCGGTGCAAGGATAGTCCGGCATGCGAGTGCGATCCGGGTGCTCAGCAGACCATTGTGCACCTGCTTACGGACTGCCCAAAATATGGTATAGAGCGGCTGAATGTGGAAATCCACATTCAGATGAAAATTACAGAATACAATATTAATAATATAGTAAAAAGTAAACAGGCAAGAGATACCTTTTTTCAGTACTGTAGAGCGATAGTCAGAAGAACAGTAAAATCAAATAGCAATTAGTAACAAGGAACTAAAAATGTACAAAAATAGTGTACAACTATTGTAGTTCCAAAATAAATAGTATTAGGTATATGTATGGTCGTAAGAACTGTAATATTTTAAAAGAAAAATTGTAATAAGTTGAGAGTAGAAGTTTAAGATAGAAGTTTAAGTTTAAAATAGAAGTTTAAGGACTGTAACAGCATCATCGTAAGAAAAGTAATGTAAGATAGAATTGTAAGTAATGACAATATTTAATGTAATATAAATAATGTAAATAATAGAAATAAGAATCATAAAAAAGAAAGAAATTGAAAAAGAAAAACACGACACAATCGTGGAAAAGAGCGCCCAAGTCCCTGATTCTATATGTCAAGGGGAAAAACGAAAAAAAGAAAAAAAAAAAAAAAAAAAAAAAAAAAAAAAAAAAAAAAAAACCAATAAAAAAAAAAAAAAAAAATCTAGACAAAAAAAAAAAAAAAATAAGAAAAGGTGGGAGCCGGAAGAAATAAAAAAA
>DWGO01000688.1:0-11224 GCA_018247635.1 Eurytides dolicaon deicoon
AATATAACTTAGTGGTTAAAATGATAGGTACGTATTCGTAAATAAGTTTATTAATCGAAGTGTATAAAGAGTACCTTTTATTACTTTAAAAAGCAAAATAAGGTTTTATATACAGTGTTCAGTATCTAACGCTCTTTCATCAATAAAATGGTGTGTAGCCAACATGTACATATTATTTCAACTTTGTTCTCAAGGCGTTGTCTAAGACGTGACAAGCAAGAAGACTATTAAAATGCCAGACGCACACCTTCTTAATATTACCCTCCGATCTAACCACTTGAACTAATGTATTTTTTCATTTTCTCGAAACGAATTTCAAGCGAGTACACTCAGAGAGCTAACACGCTAAATACTTAAAGTAGTACACCTTTATGCGAAGAGAGCACAAACAAAATTTAATTCATTACGCCCACACACTGTAAAATATTTTAAGTCATAAATAGACGATTTTTAAAGTATAAAGATAAAGCGATATGGAATTTAAAAAAAAAACTTTCATATGACTTTCCTGCTAATATTGCTTCGATATTTTTGTTGAGATTCAAATCAAACAACTGAGAACGATTTCTTATGTTGAGGCGAATATTAGAAATATAATATAACAAAAATATAACATTACAAAATGAAATAATTTAGAATTTTGAAACTAGTACGTTTTAAAATTATAACTTTTAAAATTATAACTTTTAAAATTACGAGATTGACATCCAACTCCTTCAGTCTGTATCGTGACCATAGACTTTTGATAAGTGGTAGGACTCTTGCAGAGTCCGACGAGGGCGGTACCACTGCATTACCAGATATTCCGCAGCCAAGCAGTAGTGTGTAAGCACTACGGTGTTAAGGTTTGAAGGGCAATGATGCCAGTGAAATTACAGGGCAAAGTGACGAGCGCAGCACAGGGCCACAGCACGCTGTGTGATACTGTGTTGTTATGAGCAGACGTGGCGCTTACCATTAGGCACACGACTGGCTCGTCTCGTCACTTTATTTCGTAAAAAAAAAGACTGCCAAATGAAACGGTCCAGGAAAAGTCAAATTTAAAATAAAATCCGTAAATACTTACATTTTTCAATTGAGAGGGAATTATTTATTTTAAAATACAAAAATCTCTAAATTAACGTGCACAATATTTGCTTACAAACGAATCACACCATCGCAAAAATTAAAAAAAAAAAAAAAAACATTTTACAATGAATCCGACAAGGCAAACTAACTCAGCAGAAACAACACTAATAACCCATAACATCTTGACATCATTTCGAATCGAAACGAATCGAATATTAGCGGAGTTTTAACGAGGATCGATACCGGCGTAGATACTGTAGAGAGGGCGGCATAGCATACCAAAGTTCGCCCGCGAGTCGCCTTGACATCGTAACAACGCCGTACGCAGAACAATCGCCGATTGCGGCACGACGGGTACGGGTTCCCGCACGAGAGGAGAGGAGCTTTTTGCAACGGCCCGAGTCGTCGATGACTGCATCGGGCGCATCATCGGTACGTACCGTTCTTGGGCAAGTGAAACGGGTACAATGTCAACCGCGACCTCTGATCTATAGACCTGTTTTGCGTGCATAGGAGGTGAACGACCAAATGGTGTTACTACTAAATACCAAGCGGACTTTGCACATGAATTCTAATATGCTTACTTTGCTCTGCGATGCCCTCGTCACCCAGATATGTAAAAACTTATAATTCCATGCTTAGTAACTATGCCCGGAACACATTGCTACTTGACAATGCAGTGGTACCACCCCAGCCGGACTCAAAAAACTCCTACAACTATAAAAATTAACATCGTCTACACCAGCGTTTCTTAAGCTGAGGTACGCGGAGAAAAACGATTTTGGGAATAACTTGTTTAAGCCTGGCTAAAATAAAATTCCCATAATAAAAATTTTCTTTATAAATATGCAAGACTATTGATTAAAATATCCAGCGAACATTTTTACAAATAATTATTCTAACCTTGATCCTATATGATTGTGAGCCAGAGCCTGCGAAATAGAATTTTGTTCAGGAGGAGCTAAAAGGTTAAGAACCCCTGGCCTACAACATTCACGCTTAAAAAACATTAAAACTACAAATAATTAGCCGGTCTGGTCGCAAATAGTCGCTGTCATTCGATGCAACGTTGGTCTGCAATGCCCTTCGATGCGGCCGCGGCTGTAACTAATTCGCGGGCCGATAAATTCTCATTTCTCTCTCGCGCGTGTCTCTTCCCCGTCGAGGGCGGCGTTGGTGTACGTTTGAATTATAAACTCGGCTATTTGTACACCTCCACGCAAGAGGTAAGCGGGCAGAGAGAATTATGTGAACGTATGTTGTTGAGTTGCCGATGAATTGGTGATCAGGGCTGATAATAAATAATACTTTTATTATATAACTTAAAAGAGAACACACACAACCTTATAAAAACTTTTTTAAACAAACAAAGTGACGGGGCAAGGGAATCTTGCGCCTAATGGTTAGCCACATTAGTAAAGCAACACGGCGCCAAACAGTTTTTTAAATTACACCAGCAGTTTGAAATTGCTCGGCACTGCCGTGCGCGCTGCGCTCACCTTCAGATAATAGATGGTATTTTTATATCCTCTATCTATGCCCAATAATTATATATGCCCTTCAAACCGAAAAACAGTAATTCTTGCGCATTACTGCTTGGCGATAGAATAACTGGCAATGCAATAGCACTCACCGCAGGTGAACTCTGCAATAGAGTCTCAATTTTAATATAACAAAATCAAAAAAAAAAGTGAAACTGAACATTAATCGACCTGTATATAACAGGGATGATATGAAACACCGCAACAATTCGTAGGCCGAGAGGCTAGAGGTTATTAAATCCCGGCTAAAGCGAAACTAAGGCGGCTCGCTTAGGTTGCTTTAATTTTTCAATTAATAATCGCAGACGCAGCGTGGCTCGGGCGTGGAGCGTGAAGCGATAACTCAGGCACCTGATACGACGCTATATCGAGCGCACGTTACCAAAGTGATAAAGACGACCGCAAAGGTGTTGTGGTCGCGCGGCCACGAACCTCGCGGACCACGGACCAAGGTAGAGACGTAGGTGGTAACACTAGTGTTTTCAGTTGTAAATATTGTATAAATACTATATAAATAATAATGACATATTACGTGGAAGAACTCTTGCAGAATCAATGTGAAATAGTACCACAGCATTACCTTCCTGTTTTACTTACTGTCTGCATAGTAATTAAGCTAAGGTGTGTTTAATGTAACATATTTTTGGGAGATAAAGTCTTACGCCTGGCCATAACAACACAGTAACACTCAAAGCGTGCTTTGTGCTACGCTCGTCACCCAGAGACATAAGATGCTATCTCTGCCCCGTAATTACGCTGGCTTCAAACCGCCCTTCAAACCGAAACACAGTAGTGCTTACACACTACTGCTTGGCGGCAGAACATCTGGCAAGGCAGCAGTCGCCCCAGTCGGACTCTGCAAGAGTACTACCATGATGAAATGTGATGTGGCAGGACTTTTCCTTTGCGGGGAATCCTTTCTAAGGAAGTGCCAGAGAGTTGTCTGTCTGCAGTACTGTCGGTGCGTTAAGTAAACACAACTCATAACTCGTGTAGTCGCAGCTAATTTCAAATCTTTCATTCGCCTATCATAAATTGTAACACGATTACGTAAAATATGTACCTCGCAGTTGAATTACATCGGTAACATTGCATAAATCGAACAACACCAACTAAATCTCCCGCCGCTCGACTCGGGCCGTAAACAGATGCGTTTATTTCAACCGCCCCCATGACAGGGTAATCGTTCATAATGCCATTCGAGTGCTCACTATAAAGCTCTGCGAACCATTCTCGCCTACATACCGACTCTGTAGCCTCAAGGTGGTGGCGTCCACGACGAACGATCGCAAAACGAATCGGCGATGCGGCGCAACGCGCAAATCGTCGTAAAATATACCGTTCTGTCAAAATGCCACAAAGTATAACAGTGGAAAGGAGTATAAATTCTCATTAATAAGTAGGAATATTATTTTTCTGTAATAAGATGAGCAAAGCGTGCGCCTGATGGTCAGGGACATGCCTGCCAATAACAACACCCACTCATAATGACGCAGTGCCACACAGAACTTGCTTGGCCTTGCACTGTGCACATCAACGCTCTGTTTCTCTTTATAAATACTATGTCATCTCTATGCCCAATAATTACACTGGCAACATTGCCCTTCACACCGGAACACAATACAGTCGTAGCACATTAAGCAGACTGCAAAACAGGCCTACCACTTATAAAATGCAAATCAGCCCTTAAGCATTATAACGCAACGCGACATATTTATATTCCTTTCGTCATAGTACAACTTCAAACGGTTTCTTTGAATACTTTGAACGGTCTTTGAGTGGAAAAGCCACGCTTATCCATAACGAAACTAGATTCAGCGTAATCGGATTTGCATCAAATTACACGCACAGCTCCACGAGGTCGGCCCTCACAGATTTATTTAAGATATACATCATATTCGTTCGTAGCCCGATCAGAATTTATTCCCGTTGACCGTTAAGGGGATTGCAGAGTAAGTTATTTACGGCTTCAATTAAAAGTATTGAGATAACAGCATTACTTCCATTATCCTAATATAAACGATTGCTAGATATTGAATAAATATTTGGATAATTTTTTAATGAACTATCAATAAGTATTTTTGATCTGAAAGTATTCTTCAATTAAGTATTTTTGAAACAGGCGCTTTAATGTTCACTTTGCAGGAAAATTACGTATTCAAACGCAGTACTAAAAAGTAGAACAAAGTGATACAATCAGCAAATCATAATTATTAAGGGGAAAAGAATACTCACATATAAATATAAAAGCCACCTTCAAAATGCGGTACATACCTGAAATGAAACAATAAGAAATTTATTAATTGTTAAGTGATTGTTATTAATTGTAAATTATAACTATTAATAACTATACGTTGGTTAATTCTAACATGAAGCGTGAATTTGCATAGACTTCTTATATTTGATTATTGACAATATCTGCACTTACATAATGTCTATAATTAAAGGTCGACTTCTATTAAAATAGTATTTTTATGTAAACAACTTATGATCAAAAGAAAAAAAGTCGTTATCGTTTGCGGAAGAAAACATTTACTTATTGCAATCTATTGTTAAGCTGCTCCGTTAACCACATGCTTATCGTCTGTATCTAGAATCACAGGTTTGCAGTTAGGCTATGGCCAATTTTTAAATTTTGACAAAAATTCCTTTAAAGAAAGTCCTAAGTATACGCATACATATCGACGGCAGCAAAGAAAGACATCCATAAAATCACTAGTTTAGTGATGAAGCGTTAAAACCGCGTTCGTTACTTCGTAAACATAGGTGTAGTTGTATTTTATACGTATACAATTTCGCAGAAACGCAGATGTCTTATTACTATTTGCTGACGTCGACATATAATAAAACTTCTTAAGATATCTTCGAACTACATACACTACATTAAAATTATAAATATTTTAATGTATAAAGTTTATACGAGCTATTTAAGAGTTTTAGATCGATAGTAGTGTAGTATTAAGTTAATTGATTGGCCATTATATTGTATCGTATTGCAAGCGTTGTAACTGTTGAGTTGCTTGCCGGCTCTTCTCAGGAGAAATGCATTCCGAGCCGGTGGAAGCTTCCTCGAGGACAAATATGCAAAAATGACAATGAAGACGACAAAACCGCTTGTAAAACTCCTAATTAATTAAATATATTTATAATAGAGGCCACAGGTGGACTAGTTGTAAGAGGGTAAACAGAGGTAAACCGTGTACGTGATGCGCGAACCAGGAGTCCAGAGGTCGGGCGGCGAAGGCGGTTCCGATTGAGCAACGCGGGGCGGGCTTGAATTATAATACACGTTGCAAAATCATAATCGGGGCACGGCTATGATAGTCTTCGATGATGTTGCGCCAACAGAATCTGGTTTCGCTCCGTGAGAGGTTGGAGCGGTGCCGAGCGTGGCACGACGCGGATTCAATTACGGCTTAATAGCGGCCGCCCCAATGACAAAAGTTATAACGCGCCACCTCGGGTGGCACCGTTAGGAAGAGGCATGATTTCGCTATTGCTATATCCTACTTTACTTGTAAATCTATCAAATTCACCAAGGCGCAAGGCCTACCATACTAAGTACGACATTGTTACATATATTCAGAACATATGGACTGGAATTATACCAAAATACCAATCCAAACCACCAAAATCATTTTTTTGACTCGCTCTAGGGTTAATCAAGTCAACCGTGCAGAGGGAGGACCTTTGCATTAGATTCACGAGCATACATTGTTTCGTACCCTGCGTAATATAAACAACCAAAATACAGTTCTCGAACACGATTGTTTCTGTAATTAAACAATTTAAGTAGGTAAAATAGTAAAAAAATAAATAAAGGCTGATTAGCCGTTTTATGCGAAAAAGGTTCTGTGGTTTTAAGAGTGTCGCAAGTTTCGGGTTCAGCTCCCACTCGAGACAAGAATTTGTATTGTCGGTCCTCTCCAACTTAACCTAATCAATGGTCATGATACTTTATAATACAGCCTTTTTGAATAAAAACAAAGAAGAACAACTAACGAACTATATAGCATCAAGTCATGCTCCCTCTTGGCACGTGAAGTATCTATGACATATACAGGTATAGTAAGAAAGTGGCTAACACAAACTTGTCCACGCTACAGGTAGGTATGTATGGGTGTCGCTGACCAGTTTCCATCAGTAGGCCATCTGCATGTTTTTCAACTTTCGACATATGTCCGTTCAATCGTTCTAGAAATTACTAATGTTTACAATACCACTTTTTCTGTCCTCTCTGTCTTTTTATTTTTGCTGCTATTTTAAGATTGAATTACATGAGTTTATATGGACAAATGCTCAGATCGGGAACAAATATCTGTAGTTCACACAGATATTTGCCCCAGGCTCATCTGTGGGCTCGATTCTCAAATCCAACCAACGACTCACGACGCCAAAGCCAAAAGTTTAGCAACTGCGCCAAAGGAGTGATAAAAAGTGTGAGAGTTGATAAAAAATTGACATATTCATTCGACTTGGGCGAATATTGGGCATTTTAAAACGTTCTATTAGAAATCATAAATTAATTGCTTGATATAACAATATATGACTTTGTAATGCTATTTAAAAATTCTGTTTCATTAACCTACCAACCATCAAACATATATCATATCAATATAACAACATTTTGTTTTTAACAAAAATACGGACTTAAAGGGTCACAAAGAAGTGAACCCATACTACTCCGAGACGATCATCATTCGTCCAAGTAAAAACCGCGTAACATAGTATCGATAGAGACTTTCACGGGAACGTGAACCGGTATCCGAGCAGGGAGCGGGAGAAAAAAGCAAGACGCGCAGGCAGCAGCGCAATCAGCAGGTGCCCCGACACGTCACAACTGATCGTCGACTGATAAGCGAATGTGTGTCGGCCGTTCACCTGGATTCCCAGCGCCCACTGACACACTCGCCCCGTCCTTATTACACCACTAAGGCGATCCACGTGATAGAAAGGGATGGAGGAATATCGCAGGTCTACAAAGGCGGACCGAACGCGAACAAAGGAAACACGAATTCAACAATGAGTTATGCGACATTTTGCACAATTGGCGCGTTTGGGAAATGTCGGAAGCCGTGCCGCTTATCCCACGGTGTGGCGAACGAGTCGCTCCTTTGAACGGCATGAATGTCAACAAACAGATTAGGCGAGTCGTTTAATAAATTTAGTAATAAAAAGCGCGACTATCTACTCATGTTTATTGACACACTGAGTAGATCAAATGCGACAGATGCAACTCAATGCACTGGTATTTAAAAACCGTAAGCAATTTAAGTAGATAAAATTTTAACATATGTATTTATGGGGACTACATTTTCAGAAAATTAAATAACGAGATGAGCAAATCATGTACAGCCTACGTTAAAGGTTACACAGTAGTATATCGAACAAGATCTCCAAAATTTTTGGTTCCATGAACCCCTTTTAAAATCTTCACATGATAGCGAACCCTTTTACTAATGAGGAGGTAACAAAATTGACTATTGAAGATATTAAAATTTTTATTTGATAAGAAAATAAGATTTATATTTGAATAAAAGGTAATTAATACAGCGCCCTTTTGCCAAAATTACTATATCTTTAATGTTTATGTGATCGGTGGGCTTGTTTCTTGTCGCAAATTGAGTCAATTTTAGCAGTAATTTTGGACAATGTTATTTTTATCCTGACCAAATGTGAAAACCCACTCTCACATAGATATGTTGTAGCAAAGGGTAATAGAAAATTCACCGCTTTGCGTGAGAATTCAGGATACTCTTCCTGTCTAGCAGTCCAAAAATATATCAAAGATATTCTTTTTAAAATCAGCTTGAAGTTTCTTCTACGGGCATTACTAATAACGACTCCTGTTGCTTAATACTCAAACTAGAATTTATGCTCTAGTTCGTGACCAAATGGGTTATGAAATCTGTCATTTTTGCATTATCAATATGTGAAAAATACCTTTTCAGTTCGTCGGAGAGCTGATTTCTCAGCTTTCCGACGAACGTTCACCTTTCAGTGAAGAACAATTTCAGGCCTTATTTGTCAATCGTGCCTGCCAGTCGTCAAGCCATCATTACGTAAATTTTTGTCGCGAACCCCCTACCATGAAGGGCAAACCCATAGGGGTTCGCGTACCTTTGAGAAACCCTGGACTATACGATTTAAAAACTGCTCTTACTGCTTGGCTCTGGGTTGCACTACCCGGATTTAACGTCGTATGGTATGGTGGATTACTTAGTAACTACGCTGGCAAAATTGCCGAACATAATAGTGTTTACACAATAATGCTTCTTAGTAGGGTAACTAACAATGCAATAGTACAAGCACAAGTAGACTCTGCAAAAGAGTTCTACCACTTACATAAAATATACACTACCCTTTAAAGTTTTCGTGTGTATGTTATAGATTAAACTTAAAGCACCGGAAGCATTTTGTAAGATTCTATAATTAATTATATTTAAGGTTTCTATTATTAAGCATAGCAGCCAATGTTATATTTAAAATGCGGCACTCCATTTTGTAACCGGTCGAATTTGTCACTGGCCCAAATTTTAATGGAATGTAAAAGATTGAAAAAAATGTTTTATCGATGGAATAGACTTGCTTAGCCACTATCTTCTCTATTACGAGGAGCGAGTACATAATTTTCTTCGAAGTAGCTCAACTCTTGCTTGCGGTTCCCTCGTCGGTTATATTGAATATAACATCGTTAGAGTGAGCTGCGGTGCTGGTTCTGCTCGTAAATTATTCATTCAAATTAAAACTAGAGCTGGTTGGGGGACAAATATAATTTTCAGTGGTAGTAGCATTTGCTGCAAACTTTGTAGGAATGCACTGCTACTTCATAGCCCAGTGATATATGCCGTTGCTTACAAAGTAGAGATCACAGATACGAATTCTGTAAGTGGTAGGACTCTAGCAGAGTCCGACTGGGAAGGTACCACTGCATTGTTAGACATTTTGCCGTCAAGCAGTAATGTACTGTACTGTGTTCCGGTTTGAAAGGCAATGATGCCAGTGCAATTACAGGGCAAAGACCAGACCATCTAATATCTCTGGGTGACGAGCACAACACAGAGCCAAACACGCTGTGTGTAGTCCGTGTTGTTATGGGCAGGCAGAACGCTTACCATCAGGCGCACGACTTGCTCGTCTCGTCACTTTATCTCGTATAAAAAAATTGTGTTGTATTAATTTATTTAGTTTGTGGCGTTAGAGGCTAGTCATGTGTTAAGGGAGTGTAGAAATCATGTAGGTACACTTTCATAAATAAAAATTTCAAAATGTTTCAAATACGTTTACTTTTGCGTAGACAGTCCGCATCTTGACGCACGTCACCTATGTCAGATCATTAAGCCATTACGAAATGAAGAGTGACAGGCGCAAATCACTATACATTCCACTTCAAGGCGAAGTGAAAAGTGCTTTTGAATAGAACATTAGTATGAATCGATCCAACTCGTGGAAACTTAGCATTTCCATGGGTTCGGCGATTCGATGTAGCTTTACATGGCCGCATAGGCTGAAAGCGACAATGTGATTATATACAGATACAGATAGTATGAATTTATCGGAGAGTGCGATGAAGACATAATTTTATTTATTAATAGAGATATGGTATTTATACCTATAGTGTAGTTTTAATCAAAATTTTATCCTGTATAACCTACTAAGACCTTATCGTCGTGCATTGTATAAAGTAAAGTTAATGTCTGGTTTCAAGATACTATTTACTTTTAATTTTAATGAGTTGAGATTCATTCCATTTCATCCATCATTTCATTCGGTAATCGCTTTAAATTAGGCAATCGAGTTCTAATCCTAAAAAGTATTTTTTTTAAACTGCTTCGGCTTCGACAAGTATTTTTTTTAAACTGCTTCGGCTTCGAATAAATTTCGCATTACTTCTAACATACATTTCTCATTTGGACAAACGGAGTTCCCTGTTAAGTCTTCAAAGTTTGGTGTTCAATATATAAAAAAAAGTCTATAGGATATATTGTGATAAACTATGTATAAAAAAATCTGCGAAAATATCTCGTAAATTTAAAATCTTTCTCTCCTGAAAATTTTTTTATGTTTATAATATAATTGATATTAATACTACATCTAATCTTGGAGCACTTAACATCGCCGTCACTTAAAATAACTGGGTAGCGAGATCAAAAGCGCGATTGAATTCGTCAATCAATCGATTCGATCGTTTGGTTTCCGCATCACGCACGCATTTGGTCAAGTTGCGCCAGTTGGTTGAAAGCTCGCATGTTACGTATTTCAAGTATTTGTAGTAAATTTTACCGATCCATTGGTGCTTCATTTTTACTTATTGTTGAACAGAACATTTGTAGCTGCTATGAAGTAAGGGTCACGGCATCAAGAAGTAATAGTATATGTTATTCTAAGTGGTAGGAATCTTGCATAGTCCGACTGGGGCGGTATCACTGCATTGAGAAATATTCTGCCGCCGAGCAGCAATGTGTAAGCAATTCTGTGTTCCGGTTTGAAGAGATAAACTATTTAATAGCCATGCACGCTCTGTGTGGTACTGTGTTGTTATGGGCAGGCGTGACGCTTACCAGGCGCACGAGTTGCTCGTCTCGTCACTTCGTCGTCACTCGTCACTCGTCACT